>JBAMYA010093867.1:0-21382 GCA_037176975.1 Arrhamphus sclerolepis | reverse complement strand
TAACAGCAGCAGTGTTTCCTTCTTTAGGATGATGATGCTTCATTTCTTCATCAGCCTCCATCTAAAGATGTTGCTCACTTGGTGAAAAGTATGACGCACGCAGTTCATCCACTGTAGAATCAGTGAATCTGTGATTGATCTCATGGACTTTTGAAGAAATCTGTGGATGTGCATTTACCTGGATTACTTACATCTGGATTACTTACACCTGGCTCAACAAAGTTGCACCTCCTGAGCCTGGTTTGGTCTTTGTGAAACGGATGAAGCCAAGATGAACTGATGAGCTATGTCAAGCCTGAGTTTATCTCTTATCCTGGATTTCTGAATCCTACTTTTGTGAAACAGCCCTCAGATGATGTCCTTATACTCCCTGCATCGTAAATCAAGCAGTACTAATCAACGTGTTCCAGCCGCTCTACATCCAGCCTTCAGCACCGCTTATT
Source organism: Arrhamphus sclerolepis (assembly GCA_037176975.1). NCBI lineage: Eukaryota > Metazoa > Chordata > Actinopteri > Beloniformes > Hemiramphidae > Arrhamphus > Arrhamphus sclerolepis. The sequence continues at coordinate 20,939 of JBAMYA010093867.1, read as the reverse complement.
CTGCACGTTGTTGTCAGAAATGTCTGCTGAACACCAAGACTTGCTTTCTGAGCACTGGACGAACGCTGCATTTTCTAACACTCCACAAATGCATCTCATGCCCCTCACAGATAGCAGATGTGATAACAGCTTTCAAGCAAGATTAGATGGACTTGCTTTGCCCAGAGGTGATGGGTTTTGCCAAAGACATTCACTGTGGCAACAGAAGGGGACTTATACCAAGGCAAAGGAAGTGGTCCCTTCCATTGGTGAAGGGAAACTCATACTGGAACTTGTTGACATGCCGTCATCCGTGAACATGGCTCAGGAGTTGTGGGTGAGCGGACCTGAGAAGTTTTGGACTGCTGTCAACATGCATCCTTTCATGAACATTGAGACAGTGGGAATCATTGTGTTCAGTATGTTTGGATCAACATACACGTGTGAATCAAGTGTTTCCTGCATGAATGCGATAAAAAGCAGCTATGGTTCCTCCCCGGCTGACAGCACACCTGAGCACTGTCTCTGGATTGCACCGACATCTTACGAGACAAACATTACTTCCCTTGTTCAGAACTAAAAATGTCACTTTTCACACACAGAATATTGTAATCATGGAAATACATCAATATACTGTTCCAAACAAACCTAGGTTTATGACTTTAACACGTTTAACACAGTGCATTCATGTGTTTTTATTACTGTGCATTGATAGCTAATATTTAGTATTGATCATTTATCCTTCTTCAGCGAAATGCACTTGTGATGTACTTGTGTTACGTATTCACTTTTTTCAAAAAGAGAAAGACGTATTTGTACTGTTAATACTGTACATTTTCAGATGTGCCTGTTACCAAAATGTTTATTTTATTTTCAAATATGGGAAAAGACGATTCTACCAGATTGTTTTGTTATCCGTCATTTTGCACTTTTTTATGTAACTGTCAGATGTTACAAAAACTAAAAAAAAACAACCTTACATTCAGTTATGTTCGTTATGAATTTGCCATTACCTGTGTCTTCACAGCCTTTCGTTCCACCACCAACGCCTCCAGCCTCCTCACAGTTTGAACTGGTAAATCTGATGATCATTCATTACTAGAAAAGAATGTCAGCCTATATTCTGTTACCCAGCTGGTTTTTCTTTTTACAGACATGCTAAAAAAAAACAAAAAAAAAAAAAAAAGAGCAATTTGAGTTGAGGGCCTTGAGTTGACAGTTTCAAATTTCAGATTGAGACTGCGATATGAAAGTATATATTTAAACTCTTACTCTAAGTTATTCTGCTTGTTTTACCTGTTAAAGATTACTGCTTTATTTATTAACATTTTTGTTCTGTAAAAATCTTTTTCGTTCGACAACGATTGCCAGATAATCGTCATACCTGCATGCATATTAAGCATGAATAACTAACTGCTAGTCAGGAAAATGTTAATACTCCTGACTAACCTTTGCACAGCAGCATTCCCAGTGGTCCATTTTTGTATAATTTCTCATAAAGTATCTTTAAAACCGTTGACAAGACAACTTAAATAAATATTCATGTCACTTCAATTCCTTTTATTCGTTAAGATTTATTGTGAAAAACTGAGCTGTACTTTGTGTGTGTCATCATCCCAGTAATGTCAGTGGTACAAGCCAGAAGGTCCAGACGCTGCCGCAGTGGTCCAAATCCTTTGAATCAGACTGGAGACTCTTCAAAGATTTGTCTTGGCTTTTTGACTCATCCTTAAAGCCCAGTGGAATATCTCCGCACTAAAAATGCTTTGCTTCTTTGTTTACATCCCTCGCCATAAAACCTTAAAAACTGAACCCTTGCCTAGCTTAAGTCAGCCTTTCCTTTTATAAATCACAGCGTGGTGTTGGCAGGACTCTGCATCATTGGACTTAGCGCATTTATTCATGAGCATGAAACATAAAAGAAAAAAAAACCATATATTTTGATATAGAGGACAGTGTTCACAGATTCTACTGGAAGTAATGTAAACTTTAAACAGAAGACAGCTTAATCAAAGACGTTCCAGCTTCAGTAGCCATATTCATGTGATTATTTACTCTAAAAGAACCCAGAGACGTTTAGTTCGGGGATAGACACAAAATTAACCATGTTTTAAGTTAAATAAGTATTTTATAAAGATTAGAGGGGTAATTGACGCTGGAAGAATGTTCATGATTTAAAGTGGCCATAGTTTACTCTTTCTCAGCCACGTCGCTCTAATCTCTGCTCCCTCTGGAGTATCTGCACTCAGCATAACTCCACCAAACGCCTGGATTTATTTGTGAGCAATAAGGACTGACAATCACAATCTTCCTGAAGAAAACAAAAACAACAACAAAGAAAACAGTCTTTGCTCAAATGTATTTTCATTGGTCACAGAGCTAATGGTTTATGACGTGCACAACTTTTACATATTGACACATTATCAGTGTACTTTTCTTCTTTTTCAACATTTCCAACAAATGACCTCAACACTTCAAATCCTTTCACACATCTGAGCCAGATTCAAACCACCAAACAGGACAAAAGATTACAGCTAGACGTCCCATTTTTTTGTAAATACCAGCATTGTTACAGATTATCAGGTTATATCACGTAACTTCACAGATTATGTTGTCTTTCAGTCAGGACAGACACGGCCACTTCCCGTCAAGAAAAGAACAAGCCAGAACAAGCGATACAGATCATTCATTTTCTGGTCTACTGCTGTGAAACTGCAGAGTATACGTCACAGAGCTCCAAAGCAAAGACGTTACACATCTATTTCTTCATGTCTGATTTGACGTGGGTAAAGTAGCTGAAAGATCTCTCCGTGCAGAAAGTTTGAAGTCACTGATAGGGCGTGAGAGCAAGGACAACGGGGGGAGGAACCTCAAGAGAACTTCCAGACTGTGTTCCCGTCATTCTGACGAGGAAAAGATCAGCGCTGACGGCTTCATGAGGGTGATTCAGTCTACGTTCCCTGTAATAACTGGAGGAAGCCAGCAGTACAGAGAAGACCAAAAATGCACAGATCTGCGAAGTCCCAGATGAGTGTGAGTGTTGCCACCCTCCTCGTCATGTTCTGCTGCAGTAACCTCTGTTCCAAAGCTGCTTCTTATATTCCCAAGCACACCATCAGCACTCAGAACAGAAGATAGTCTCGCGTGTCTTGTTATGCATCTATCAGCTGTGGGATTGACTGTCGTCAGCCATTTTCCATTTTTTATTCAAAAAAATAAAACAAAAAAGCTTTAAATGTCTCCCTCCTTGCTGTGTCTCATTCAGTTTTCTTTCTGGTTCCTTTAAATTCCTGCTATATAAATCCAGTTGTCACAAAGTGACAGCTTTTGTTGCGTTCTCCTTTGTAGTGTGCAGCTGTGTTGCTGTATCTCACATAAAATATCCGGTTGAAACAGACGGGTTCAGGATGCAGCCTACGTTATGGAGTGTCAAAATGTGCATGATCATTATGCATTTTATGATTTGTTTTATATACCTGCCACAGTGGCTGGTAGGTTAAGCAAACTGACCTGCCATTACACAAAATGACACTTATTTGGTGGCTCCTAATTTCAACTCCAACATAATCATTAAATTCGTCACTTTGTATGAGATGCAGTGAAGTAAATGTGAACAAAATTTCTAATGGGATTCCTGCACCCACAGTATTTTCACTAAAATGCATAAAAGCTACCAACAAAGCCTGGTCACTTTACTTGCTACTTTTATCCCTCCTGTTTCAGTTTACTTGTGGTTCAGCCTCACGAGTTTCCATCACTGGAACAGCACCAAGATTCAGCTTTAGTCTTTCTGCAAATCCATTACTGAGTCTTGTTCATAGAATAGTCCTCCATGATGTGTTGCAGGAAAAAAAAAGAAAAGTAAAACATGAATTTGCTTTGTTGCTGGCATTAAAAAACAAACTGCATTCACTTAGCCATACTTGGCCACTTCACAGCCCAACCAAAGCAGCCCCAAAACCAAAATCGCATTTAATTTGGAAAAACTCTCCAGAAGGACGTGTTCTCAGCACCCACTTGTTTATCTTCTTTTTTCAGCCTCCAGTCAGGTCTGAGATTAATAGTGAACATAGAAACTAGAGAAAGTCAAGAAAAAAATAGAGCATCCACTTTAAAGATACAATACAATCTAACAGATAATCTTCAAATTTTGAAACAAAAAACAATATTATTCCATTATAAAAGCAAATGTTTTCTCAGCTCATCCATTTACTCCATCCTCCTCCAAGTAGCAGCTGTGGATCACACAAACATTTCAATTATACTTTCAAAAGCTGCTGGTCAGATTTGCAATAACAAAATGTAACAATTTCCTGAGAAAAAGCAGCTTAAATAACCGATGTGGTCTTTACATGAGGAACAGAAGCCAACCAGTCAGTGTTGATCACCCATGACCATGTGACAGGCTTCACCCGGCAAGTGCCACGGCTGTCAGATAATGAGTTTCGTCTCTTCAGTGCTACATGCATTTACCAGTACAGTTAAACATTTGCTCTCACTAGATTACATTCATGGTTGCAGCAGATGCCCAAATGTTTCTGGAGCGAGAAGCATTGACCTTTGAAATCCAAATTAGCAGAGTACAAAGGTAGTCATGGGCTTTCTTGCCAACACTCAATCTGTTAGCCTCATCATTTGTAGACCCATGCTTATTTAATCTATGTTCAATTCAATTCAATTTATTTATATAGCGCCTATTTACAACAAGTCATCTCTAGGCGCTTTAGAAACCCAGAGCTATGTTGCCTTCTTTAAAAAAAAACAAAAAAACCCAAAACCCAGATTTTTACATTTGTATGAACTTTGAATGGAGCATTGGACCCTCCCAGTAATTTTGTTGAGAAGATATTTAAAATACACTAGGTTCACATGTCGTCATAGTCTTTGTCTAAACCACATTTTGGTTTTGGTGAAAATGAAAATACAGCATATCAGACAGGATAAACTAAATAAATGTTTAGCTTTCTGTTCTGGGCTAAATAAAGGTAATGATGGGCTGATCTGATTCAACCTGAAACAAGATATCGGTGGATGTCTGACTTTGTATACACTCACAGATAAAGTGACCACCAGTAAGACCACAATGACACTTGTACACGGGGATAGCACTCTTTCACAAAGTGCACATGTAAATATTCAGTGTACAAAGTACGATGTTTTTGAATGTATTCATGATGATGTGCCATTTAAAACACAGTCTCTTTAGTTGTGTTTGAATGATTCACTTCCTGTATCACTCCTTGCTATTTCTGCAGTGTAGTGTTGTAGTTTCCTCTTTAGTGACACCTGCTGTTTAAGATGGTGACTGCAGTGAGTGAAGCGTGCCTCGAGCACCAGTAAAAACTGAATTTTTTATTTTATTTTATGTCAATATCACAGTTCACTGAGATGGTTGATGCATCACACATGATGAGCTCATTACTCTTTGCCTTTCAACTGAGTTAAGTATTGCTGCTGATGAAGCGGAAGAGATGCAGCTATAAGCTCCTTTGATTATCTTTGGCAAAGTTTGGACAAAAATCAAACTGAATAATACATTACAGGTGTTTGTATTGCATGCAAAAATGACAAGCATAAATAAATTATTTATTACAGGAATAGTTTAAAAAAAAACAAAAAAACAAACAAAACAAAACAAAAAAAGCAAGCATTTGGTCAAGCACTAAGAGTCAGACCCAGTCAGCCTCCAGATATTGAGAATTTAAGTGAAGTGCCAAATACTTCCTCTGCCAAGTCAAGACCTGGAGCACAGCTGTTTTATAAGTGCCTTTTGTTGTCTTGTCAGTTGGCAAGAGTGAGCTAAAAAGCTGAACTGAATGAAACCTTCTGAAGGTTCAGAGCTCATGAAGAACCCATTAAATGTTGTGGGCAAATTTGAATCTTTAAAATAGCATGATTGGGCAGTTTCACAGCCTTGGTAGAAGATGCAGCCACATTTCTCCTTCCTATGGAGCTGGGAGAGTGTTTTTATAAAAAGGTTTTCCATATCAACCTAAAATAATCTAACTCATCTCCTTAGTGTCAGATAACTTAAACATAACAGCCCTCACATAAGTCTGTAAGTGTTCGTGGTTGTTTGTTGAGCCATCATTTGGACAGGGGACTGTTTTGGGGTAACTTGTGTGTCAGCCGATTTTTCACTCATTACAAGCAATTTCTCTGTCAACCCTATCTTTATGCAATACAATCTTTTTTTTCAGTATTGTGATGACCCAGAGGACCTCTTGGTGTATTTATCTGTAAATGTGACAAGCTACTGTTTGCTGCTGCAGATGTGTGTCATGAACCCTATTAGCTGAGAAAAAAACCATGTAATGATCTTAAAGTGACCCAAAATAAAAGGTTTATTTGTTGACATGCAACTGCAGCTTTTCTTCCACAATATCATGAGGTCAAATCCCTTTATAGCCACGAGAGGCCTGAACAACAACCCCCTTGTTTCCTCAAATAGCTTTCTCCATGCACATGGCTTCCAATTCTCTTGATTCAAAGCGTGACTGTTCTCATCCTGATTTTAAAATCTTGGAGATGCTGGACACTTTCTTTTGCCTCCGTGGCCACGAGTATGTCAATTACTGGCCACCTCCTGCGCCGCATGACAGCAGTAGCTTCTATCCCAAAAATAAATGAATAAAAAGGAGATCACTTAGATGGCTAGGAGCTGGAGCCTAAAAGTGGCATCAGTGTTGTTTCAAAGCAAAGCAATTATCTGAGGGCAGGCTGGACGAATCAATTTTTGCAGACATTTGAAATGCTCCAAGCCAATTATAAAGCCTATGTATTTCCCCTCATACTGCATATCTGTTGGTTAGCCAACACCAGCTGGGGGGACTGAGCCTGGAGCACAGTGTGGGTCTTTTATAGCTTCACTCTTTTCTTTTTCTCTCTTTTAACTTGTGTGCACTGGTGGAAAGTAACTAATTGCGTTTCCTTGCCATACTTTTTCCTCTTTTGTGTGTATGTGTTCATGATCTGTTTGGAGTTGTTTTTAGGTTAAATGGCTTTGCTAGTATGTATTATACTTCCATTGTATAAAACAATCAAGTATTATACTTATGTCATATGTTATATAAAATGAATAATGTATACATAATGTGTCTATAGTGAGTGATAGGCTGAGGACAAACTTAAAGCAACACAATGGAATTTGAAAACTTTTCCAAAAAAAAAAAATGAAAATGGTTTTAGCGGTAGTTCAACTTATAACAAGACAAATCTCACTTCTGCCGATCCCTGATGACATTCAGTTATGTTTTACGAGGACTTTGTACGTTGGTGTGTTTGACGCGTGCTACCCGATTCAGGAAGACACGCCTCCTTGCTGCCGTCACTTGTGTTTACTATATGGAGCTAGCCGGAAGCTAACTATAAGAGGAAGCAATGTAACATACATTATCGCGCCCGCACATGAGTCAATATTGGACTGCTAGCATGAGCTGAGTGAAACAGGGGGCTGGATGGATGGTGTCCCCACCTTGTTGCTTTTGCAGTGGTTCTCACCCTTTTTTGGACCAGCGCCCCCCTATCCATTATCCAGGTCTCTTACTGCTCCCCGTTAAAAAATAAGATGCTACTTGCACTGATTTTTATTATTATTTTAATCAATATTATCATTATTATCATTATTGTTGTTGTATCATTATTACTGTATCTGTATTCATCATCAAATAATCTTTTTGAAAAACCACATCAGTGAGTGACAAATTTACTAGTTTCCCAGGGAACAAGAAAGTCATGAGAATAAAAATTATATTTGCAGCTGTTTTCAAAAAAAAAAGCAACCACATTGAATTTAAATTAGGCAGGCCTAACATTAACACATTAATTATCACAAAGAGCAACTGATCAGAAACAGCTAGCAATCTAACATTCACGTTACAACAGCCAATCAGAAATGGCAAACAATGAGCAATAATTGTTCCAACAGAAAAACAATATTGCACTTAAAAATTGGTAAAGCAGAATGACTCAGCTAATTTTCAAAGGAAATTCATTTAAACTATGTAAAACTAGTGGGAGCCCTGCACCTAGTGTTTCTCTGCCAGTTTCTTTATTGCGCTGCAGAGACGTTAGTGCACCAGAAGCCACCAAGTCCAAGCGATTGCGGTACTTGGACTGCATATGGAGGACCTGGCTAAATCCTTGCTCGACAAGATAAGTGGTCAGGAAAGCAAGAAGAAGCAGCCTGGTCTTCTCCCAGAGAGACGATAACGCGTGGCATATTTAGCCCACATGCTGCCCCAGCCAGAGGTGCAAAAAGTTGCCCGGGCCTCAACGTCGCACTGGATATCTACAAGATGCTCCTGGATGGAAAGATCGCAGTTGACCACGTTCGCCTGAAAGGGCTGAACCACCCAGACTGGAATGTCGAGGTCCAGGAGGTCTCTGAAGCGGATTTCCAAGTCGGCCTTTACCATCTTCAGGTGTTCCATGTAAATGAGGAGACAGTCATCGGTAAGCTCCTCAGACACCTGTTGTGATTAGGCTTTTATTATTACATCATCATCATCATTATTATTAACAACAAAGCAATTGTATTTAGAAATCAAAGGTATAATCAACTTTGTCAACTGCAGGAAATGGGCAAACTGCCTCCTGCCTGTACTCTGCCTGTACAGATCCAGCCTGGAGGTGAGCCTGTGGATGACAGCTTTGCACTGAACAAGAGTAACGGCATTTCCTTGGAGCTTTAATGTCACTTCATTCATTTTTTCAAAGAAACCTGTGAGGTACATGATGTTGCAGTGGCTGGATATCATCTGTTCCTCCAGAATTGCATCAGGTGACTTCAAAAACTCCACAATGATATCAGAGAGACCACAAAAACGAGCAAGACAGTTTCCCTTTGAGAGCCAGGGTACATCAGTATGGAGAAGAAGACCCTCAAAAATGTCATCATTTTCCTGGCATAGCTGTTGGAACAGTCTTGACAGACTTGACGGACTCGTGGAGAGCTGGACTATTACATTTGGCCACAAGGTTGTGGAGGTGCAGGACACAATGGACTGTTAGGATATTCGGGACCTGCTCCTTCAGCGGGGCAGTGAAGCCACGGTACCTGCCAACCATGGAGGGGCGCCGTCAGTGGCGCATGCCAGGATGTTTGTTATTGGAATGGATTTTTCCTGTAAACAGCCATTCATGCCATTAAAAATGGTCTGGCCCTTTGTGTCCGTTTTTAGATATATTGAAAACAAAAATTCCTCTGCCATCTCCTCACTGCTGGAGGTCTTAAAACGGACATAGGCCATCAACAGAGCATTGTTGTCTGAGGTGGTGGTCTCATCCAGCTGAAGGGTGAATGCAGAATCCCTTAACATGTCCACAGCTGCTCCTCTGTACCGGCACCCATTTCATTAATCCTGCTGCCACGGTGTCACTGCTGAGTGTCGTGGATTTCAGCACCTGTGTGGGGTCCCGTTCCAGGGCAGTAGAAATGACCTCTTTGACTGCAGGGAGCACCAACTTCTCTCCAACTGTAAACAGCTGTCCACATTTGGCAATTAGCAGAGAGATGTTGTAGGACACCACTAACCCACTATCACTTTGGCTGCTTTTCCTGGCAAAGAGACTGCTGATGGTTCTCCTACCGTGCTTTTCTTTAAGGGCCTGGAAGTGGGGACGCTCTTTGTCAGCTTCATCCTGTTGGATCTTTGTAAAATGCTCCTTAAGACGAGAGTTTCATCACTTCACTGGAAAAAACTTGTTTGTCTAATAAACACAATGGAAGTTGTGCATTTATTGGAGAAGATAAGAAGCCATAATTAAGGTATTCAATTGAATACTGACGGCATTTCTTGTTATTCTGTACCATTTTTGAATATGCTGCTTGCCTAGTGTTCCAAAAAAAAGGCTGCAATAGTATTACAAATGTATCATTTTTGCGCAGGCCACATATGCAGTAGCTAACAATATGGCAGAATGAATATAGCAGATTCTTTTAATGGAGTTTGGTTTGACATTTTTGTACCGTTTTAGATTAAATAAATCTCATGTTGTTTTGTGCTTTCACATTGTATTTTATTCATAGATGTCTTAATGTTTATGACTGATGTTAAGACTTTAAAGCGGTGTCAGCTGGTCAAGCTGGTGCTACCCGGCTGATGGCGTTGCTGTGATCCACTTGCCACTTTTTAAAAGAAAAATAGCCTAGTATTTTTATTTTATATAAAGCTATCGCGTAACGATCACAACGACGGATCAATCTATAAGCCGCTTTTTGAAACGCTGACACTGAACCCCCAGTTGCTCCAGGTTGTCTGACCAGCGCCGTTGTACGGCAGCTCCACCGACACAATGTATAAATGTGTGTGTGAATGGGTGAATGTCTGCAGTGTAAAGCGCTGTAGGAATGCATTTGGAAAATGCTAGAAGTGTAGACCATTTACATTTATTTCACAAGTCCAAGAACGAACGATTAATCTGTAAAGAATATTCAGCTACACAATAGCCCGAAGAATATTGGCAAAATATTGTTGTGACCCATCCTGACGCCAGCTCTTTGGACCGGCGCTGTCAATCACAGAATACCCCACTGCAGCGGACAAACAAGGTGTGTGTATTGAGGTGATTGTGTGCGGGGCACGAGCAGCTGAGAACTGAGTTACATTTTGCTGGTTTGTAATAAAGCAGCAGTATTAGAAGTTTGTCCTCATCCTGGTGTCATTAGGAAATGCTACAATAACAGGCAAACAAGTCCATTAAGTCCGCGACAGTCCAGGAAATACGGTAATCAAGCAACACTGGCCTGCTCAACGTGCCCACAGCAGAGTAATACCAGACCAGAACTAGGTTCAAACTGGTCGTGCACAAGCTTGGGATTTTTAGGCCCAAACAGAGCAGCTTGTACTGAAAAGTGTTTTAATGTGCGTCTGGACACTGGACGCTGTCTGGGGAAGTCCGACAACGGAATATCGTTCTTGTGATTGTGTTGGCCTAACAAATGTGATCACAATGTGCTCACGGTGTATCCCTCAGAGAAACTAACCCATTTGAGAGAAATAAATTCTTCCACGGATAATACCACAAAAGAGAGCGTCCATTTTCCAGAGTTTAGGCTACACATTAAATGGCAAGTGGGATAAATTTTATAGCGACGCAACAGTTTGATGTCCCGTTCTCCTTGAAGGCAGCACGGAGCTGCACCACAGACAGAAAAGAAAAACAGTGCCATGCATGTTTTAAATGTTGCAGACCACAGTTTTTTTGCAAGTACTTCAAAGTTTAAACTGGTATTGTTGTGTATCTTTGGTGTAAACTCTACCTTCAAGCAAACGCCCCCCAAAGAATGTCAGCGCCCCCTCTTTGAAAATATTTCTGCCAGTGCCCCCCCGTCACCCTCTCACCGCGTGTTTGGGTTTGGTTGATATTAGGGATGTGACTTTTGGTCAAAAACAAGTCAGCCATGAAGGGACAGATGTGCAGCTACTTTACTTTAGGTGTGGAGGTTAAATTGGTTTCATTACACTGCAGGATTTACTTTTGTTTGGTCCTTGGTCTGTCACTTTCTCATTTTCTCTTTCCTACTTTCTTGAGTCTTTTAGTCGCACTTGCAGCATCGTTACAAATGAAGACAGGGCTTCTGAATGGCTCGGTGGTTGAGCGATCGCAGGTTCAGCTACCGGCCTCTGATCCGGTGCTGCTTGTCTCAACCTCTCACTACCCTCATTTCCTGTCTCTTCACGATCACCAAAGCCCACGAGAGACAAAAAATACCTTTAAAAGAAAGAGTTAGACAATGCTGCCTAAACGTAATTAAGCATCCTAACAAATGAAGATCCACATAGTCTCTGAAATTGTAAAGCAGTTAAATTAATGTGAGTATATAAATAAACCAACTGTTTTGAAGATCTGATCGCCAACAGATATCTCACCTTGTCATGTCAAGTGGAGTCAAGTGGGTTTTATTGTTGTTTTAGCCATAAATATAGTTCACAGTGAGATGAAACTGTGATTGACCAGGAACAATTTGGTGCTACATTCAAGACTGTTTAAAAAACACACGTGATAAAAACATACACAAATGCCAAATATCTGAAGCCATCAGAGGAATCCCCATTCTAGCTACTGCAAATGAGAGACATGTGAGACACGTCACCGTGAGAAATCCCGTGGAACAAGGAGAAAACCGTAAACTTTCACTTTTAAACACAAAACGTCATACCACAATTTGAGTGGATTTTTTCATTAGAGACAATTTTTAACCCTTTGCTTTGTGCAGCGAAGACAATTCGCTTCCCACGTGTGCTAATCCGTTATGTTACCAAGGTTCATTTTCTTTTTGTTTTCATTTGTATTCTTAAATCATAGCACAAGCTGCTTACACCACTGTTTCTTCCCTTGGCCCATTTTCAGATAAACTACTTCTGTTTTGAACATTGTTACACATCATTTCCCACAAGTCTTTTGTTGACAAAATGTGGTTTGTGTAGTGTGTGACCTCAGTCATGTTGAAAAATGGATAAACCATCAATGCTCTCATCGTTGAAGAAGATAAACAAGGGTCAACTTGGTGTTGCGTTACTCTGACCAAGGTTTTTTCTTTTTAAAAGAAATATACAAATCTGGCAATTTTCCTTTTACACTGGTAGGTAAGCTAAGCTGTTGCTGCCACATATGATAATATCTATTCATAATGCTACTTCTTCTACCATAGCATGAATACTGTTTTTCTACATTTGCCATTGCAAACATGGGATCAGAGGTCTGTAACCCGACCAGGGCCCGAAGAAACAGCTCGGGTACTTTATTGGTCCCATTGAAGCATTTGGATCAAGCTTACATGAAAAAACACAAGTGTGTACAAAAAAAGTAGTTGTTAGAACAGTGAGTTATTGCGGAAAAGAGAGGGGAAGATCCAGCTGAGAGAGCAGGCAGGTAAGAATTTTTCATTTCAGTGTTAGTATTCATTCTTTCATCTTATATAATTGTTGGTGTCGTCCTGTTTGCTTGTGATTTAAATCTTAATTGGTTGTGTGCAAAAACATGCTCTCTTGCATTTTCCTTTTTCTATAAGGCTTTGTGTGTTTTGCTAGAAGGCTGGTTTAATTTTGGAAAGTTCAATGATATCAAATGAATTAAATTAAATGTTGTGCATTCCAAGCAGCAGGATGTGCGACATTAGTTTGTTGATTTGTAAATCAAAAGTAAAACAAGCCTCTTTTCAGCTGATATGTGTGAGTATCAGTGGCTTGCGTTTAATTTCCAAGCTTGAGTGAACCACTACTTGTGATTATTGAATGTTCATAATGTGCAAGGTTTACAGTCAGGGGTTGATAAATAAACTATTTTTTGATATGCTGCCTCCATTTGGTCTGGAGTGGTATCATCACAGGGTGTGCCTTTAAAAAAGGTGAAGAAGCCACTTTTACCAAGTAAATTTTAAATCAGATACTTTGCTGCTTAAGTAGATTTTCAGACCTGGGATTGTACTTTAAATCAATGAAGCAGTACTTTTACTTGAATAGAATATTGTGGGACTTTTTCCAGCTCTGCGTTTGTGCTTCTCCTTTTGGCTTTTTCCACCAGTAAGATGGTCTAATTGTTGCTGAGGGGCGCCCCCTCCCTCTACGCATCATACTCCACGTGATCATAACCAGCTGCTGGTAAGAGAGAGAGGGGAGAGAGAGAGAGAGAGAGAGAGAGAGAGAGAGGGAGAGAGGGAGGGAGAGAGGGAGTGAGGGAGAGGAAGAGAGTGAAAGAGAGAGAGAGAGAGGGAGAGAGAGACCGAGGACCCTGAACGCACCACACGCAGGCTGCAAAGTAAACGGGAGGACCTGCGCTCGTCTCACCCGTGGATTCTATTTCCAACGCTGCCCGTGGGATACTCTGGCTACATCCTATTAGTTTTGCAGTTTCGTTGCCTTCTTTTTCAATCATCCCTTTCTTTTCTCTCCTCATCCTATCTCCCCTCTCCTCATCCTCGAGCATCCCCCTCTGCACGCAAGTCCTGTCGCTTGCCTCGCTAACTTTTTCCCCCCTTTACTCCATCCCACACAACCTCCTCCATCCGACTCCTGTTTTTTGATCGCAGCCGCCTCCCTCGGATCGCGGCGCGGAACCCCCCGTTCGCTCAGCGTGTAAACCTGGGGGGCAGCTGCTACATGGGGCGCACGGTCTCGCTCGGAAAATGGTCTGCCGTCGGTGTTTGAGCGCCCCGTTGAACCTGTCGGGATCGCAGTTGCGCGTCCGCGTCTCTTTGCCAGCTCTGCGCGGCCGGGGCCAGTGAGATTATGGGTCCGTCTCCGCTCGAGGAGCGCCAGCGGCCGCGCCGGTGGAGCGGGACGGCGGGGAGCTGCTGGCTCAGGATCACCCTCGTCTCCTTCCTCGCCACTTTACCTGTGGAACAGCTGCGCGCCTTCCCGTCCTCCCTCAGCGACTGTCAGACGCCGACCGGATGGAACTGCTCCGGTGAGAGTGTTTTCATTAAAACGCAAATGCAGCTCGACTCCCGGTTCTGTTGTGTGTTTTTATCTTGACCCAGGTCCTCCAGGATTACAGCATGACAGAATGAAAGTTAACCAGACTCCTACTGTGGTTTATGTCAGGGTTTGGTGCCGTGGAGCACCCAGAATGCAGGCGGTGGAGGCTGTAGAACGATGAGGGTGCAGAGTTTTCCAGCTTCTTTGTGTATTTTTGTTTCTTTTCGGATGGCGTTAGTCCACGAGGGTGACAGACAAGCATCCAGTAAAAAAAAGCATGTCACCTGGCGGGATTTATAGCTGCCACACGTGGAAACCGTACCATTAAAGGAGACAGGGTATGATCTTAAAAAACACAAAACAAACAAGGAAGGAATTGAAACAACACAAAAAATAAACAAAACAAAACACCACAATTTGTTGGTTTTGATGACAGTTTTGTGGCCCTAGAAAAGCCACTTTCAGCCATGTGTTCACAGCTCCCTTCACAGCAGCTGGTCAGATGCTCCACTTCACTCCTCTACTCAGCTGTCCAGCTTTTCCTCATTTGAAACTGGTGTAAGAGCTTTGCTGAGGTTTAGTAGCAAAAGCAGACTGATGTTTAACAGGGTAGACAGAAAGGTGAGGAAGTTGGATAATCCTGCTTTGATCAGGGCCTGTGATGTCACAGTGCCCTGTAAAGATGAGCAGCTCCATGAATTACACAATCTGAAACACTTGCAGTCCAAAGAAAGTGAAAGGATGATGTTGTGTCTGACCTTTTGATTCATTAGCCACCTCAAACACCAAATCTTTGCTTTTAAGCACAGCAAATTTTATTCTATCATAACGTCCCCTTTAAGGGTCATTTTAATGAGAAGCAGAGCAGGGGGTGCTTGGTAGAGATGTCACAAAAGCCCGTTATTTAGAGGCAACAGACAGAATAATTAGGGACATGGTGTCTGTGCAACTTCAACACAAATAGCGGTGCCCAGAGTGAAGGCATCTATTACACCAAATTAATAAAAGGCAGCTGGGATTTGCCTATAATTTTTTTCTAGATGTCACAATAAATCAAAATGGATTTGCTTCATATGGCCAGGTTTTTCTGCACTCCTTGGTGCCCAGAACGATAAAAGGAGCAGAGCGAGCTGGAGCTGCAGAGCTCTAGCACCTCGCCTCTCTTTGTAAATCAGCCGACTGCGCTGCCGTATATTTCCCCTGTCGCCTGTCCAAGTCTGAACCCTTAAAATAGCTCCAAGCCGATCACACACACTCACGGACAGCAGCAGAAATATCAATATTATAGCTCATAACAGGCAGACGTCAATATAAAGTCATGATGCCATTTGCAACCTGAGGAGCTGGCTGTCATTATGCTTGGCATTTTAAAGAAAGCAGAAACAGCTCAATAATATGGTACCGACATTAGAAGAAGCCTTTTACACAGTGACAGGTAGCCTATAGGATAGGATATGGAACAAAATCCTTCATGATAAAGTTTTATCTGATTGTCAATAAGACAAATTATCAGAAGAGTCAGAAGATGGAGGATTATTTGGATAGTAGCTAAATGTAATCAATTTATTTTTATTAATGGTATTTTTCTTGTAATCTATGGAACCTTGTTTTGTTAAAATCTGATATTTGTATTGTTTTTAACTGTGACACTGCTCATGGCTGTAGTCATCTTCTGTTTAAAGATACAATTATAGTATATGTATAAGAATTTGCCGTAAATGCCGACGGCAGTGATGAATGAGCTCATTTGCTTCTCCATTTTAGCCATAGCATACCTTCCTGTTTTTTAACCAGGTAATTGATCACATGCTCATCCAGATACTCCCCCAGATAATCTCACATCTAGTACTGTATTGTGTTGTTCCGGAGTATCGCTCTGGGCTGCCGTCGATGGTGGTGATGATTTGCACGTAATGACCAATAATGGTACACATCCTGTGTAGATACACGCTTGCCTACCCACCCACTCCGCGGCGCACTCTTATACATTTCAGTAGAGATTTTTATCCAACGCAGCTTGTTGAAGGCCTAAGTGCATATGCTGAGTGCAGTGCATGTGCACACACATGCACCTGAGTCAATTGGAATCAATAGACCGTGACAACAGGCAGGTTGTCCACCATAAAAACAAAATATGAGACCCTTTTATGATTATTAATGCTAATAATAACAATAATAAACTCACAGTAATTGCACAGGGCATAATTATCCACTCCTGTCTGCACATCATGCTCTTTAAATATACTAATATGTGACACATTTTCGTGGAGAGAAAATTACGCTGAAAGGGAAATGTTTGGGTGATGAGTTCAGTGTCACTTTAGTGATAAGACAAAGACAATTATGGGCAGCGCTGTCAGGAAAATGAGGATTCAGTTTCAGCCATGCTGCCTTTGCATTAGTATTGAATAAGATTTTATTCCATGGAGGAAGAACGGTTGAAATATCACTTTGACTGAGATTTTCATTGTGTCTGATTTAAATTTGTGGATGCCGCTGAAAAAAATGTCACGGAAGACCTCTCTGAAACAGAAAAGAGGAACAAAGAATAAAAAAAAGGAAAAAGAAAATCCAACACTACGTGAATCCTGAGCACTGAGAGAGACCTGATTATGTGTCTCTGTGATAAACATACATGTCCAAAGTTGTCAGGATTTAAGAAAACACTACAACTGCCACATGTTGTTATAAGCTACATAAGAAAAACAGAAAATATGCTCGTCAGAAACACATCAATTTTACAAAAACCTGTTGTGTAGACATTTCATTAAGACCTCAGCAAATTGCATCAACTTATTCAAAAAATGGACAACACAGTCCACATAACATAGTCTGTCTCCTTTAAGGTATAAATCCTTTACTTTAGGGGGAATTTGTCTTTCAGCTTGATTGTGTTAACAAAGGCTTCTCTGTGCATCCAGAAGGTCGTCATGGAGTTCCCCAGGGTTCTGTTCTAGGGTTCATACTTTTCCTCCAGGACTACTTTACTCAGTATTTTTAAGTCACTATATTATTTACAGTCAATACGCTGATGAAAATCCAGTTTTATTTTTCTTCTAAACACCTGCACTGTCTAATCACACTATTATTTTGGATAGTATTGTCTTTTATTGTCTTTGAGTGCTATAATTATATTAGGGAGTTACAAATAAAACAACATCCAAGGGCGGCTCTGCTTTCTCTTCATGCTGGATGTGGCTTAAAAGTGGTTTATCAAAGATTTATTGCTGTAGAGGAGCTGCAGGCCAAACAGTGAACATGAAGGAGTTAAAAGGCACCCAGGCTGATGGTATCTTTGATGGCGGATAATACTTTTTAGCCCCTCAAGTTCATTCTTAAGGGATGGTTGAACTCTTTACTCACATGAGCACAAATATTGATTCCAAATTCCATTTTCTGTAAATTTAGGCAAAAGAGATTGAGAAAACAGTCTCGTGGAATAAACAGGACAGGTTTTACATTTTCATTGAACTGAGTTTAAATGTTAACTGGGTTAACTGATTTATTTGTGAATGAGCTGCTGCCTCAAGTAGAGGAGTTCAAACATCTGCGGGTCTTGTTCACCGGAGGGAAGATTGACAGGTATTAGGACAGCATCTTTAGTGATGCAGATGCTGTACTGGTCTGCTGAGCTGTAAGGCAAAGCTTCTGATTTACCAGTCCGAGCTCGTTCCATTCCTTATGGTCATGAGCTACGGGTAGTGAGTAAAAGAATGAAGATACAAATAAAAGATTTAAAAATCATCTTTCCTTGAAGAGGGGCAGGGACCAACCCTTAGGCATGGGATTTGAACATTTGTTCAAGATGGATAACAGAAGAGATGAATCAGAAATGACCCATCTGAAAGATGCTTTGGGGCAGTTTAAGAACTCGCTGGAGAGATAATATCCTTTAGTTGTCTTGGGAAGGAATTGGCACTCCCCAGGTAGAGCTGGAGGAAGCGATGGGGGAGATGGATTAATGGATGATGGATGGATGGATGGATGGATTAATGGATGGATGGAAGGGTGGGTGGATGGATGGATAGATGGATGTGTGGGTAGATTGGTGGATGGATTAATAGATGATGGGATGGGTGGATGGATGGAGGACTTAGATGTCAGTTTGTTATTCTATCACAATCTATTTGAATATTACAAAAAAAAGTTGCTGACGAACTTGGACGGAGCAAGATATGAAACATAAGTGAACAT
Source organism: Arrhamphus sclerolepis (assembly GCA_037176975.1). Lineage (NCBI taxonomy): Eukaryota > Metazoa > Chordata > Actinopteri > Beloniformes > Hemiramphidae > Arrhamphus > Arrhamphus sclerolepis. The sequence continues at coordinate 2,346 of JBAMYA010093867.1, read as the reverse complement.
AAATGAAACCCTGACCCTTTATCACAGATTAGCAGTTTGTAATGGTGGCAAACTGGTCACAGTTCAGTTATCCTGTTTCACACCTAACACCTCCCCTGGGAAAAGTCCCTTCTTTCTTGAACACCCTGATTATTGCTAGCTCTGAAAGTGCACATGACGCTCTGATAGTTAAAGTGACGGGGAATATGCAAAGCCTCCCATAAATCCCATCGAGTGGACTGATTCACCAGAAGTCTGTGGAGAATTGGCCATCTGTTTCCAAGATTTGTCACTGCAGTGGTCAAAAACACTTGTTTTGCATGCAGGTCATCACCCCGATGGGAAGCAGGAACAGAAAATGAATTATAAGTCATGGCAGTCCAGGCACAGTCTCATCAGAAGGGGATTTAAAGGTAGCTATATACTATATAATAGCGAGATTTTCCAAAGTTGTTAAATTAGAAATGTCTTTGTTTTAAACCTCTCTAAAGAGGTGATTTAATTGAAGTCATCCCTTGAATATCTTTAGTGCTGTTAGTCATTGTGACTTACAACCTAAAACAATGAGGGATGAACTTTTGCTCGATACACATTCGAGAACCTGTTGCAAAAAGACCCCCAGCATGGGAGGTCAAGAAACAGTGCCTCACAACCGTGGTTGTTCAGCCTTCATGATTAATTTAGTCTACTTAATTATTGATCAGCATGATATCTTAAAACACCAGAGGATAACTCCTCCATTTTCTTAGTGCAGTGAAATCCCAGGTAGAGTAGGAGGAGATGCATTTGGCTGACAACATCTCTCCTGCAGACAAAAAAAGTGCTTCGCTTGCCATCTTAATTGTTAGCATATAAACATCACCTATTCAATATTTGATGTTTGGCAGCTTGTTTTAGTTAATTATTCAGCTCTCTGTAATCTCCTCGTGGAGCAGCGGAGCGGGAGCAGGAAGTATACATTTTCCTGGCTGCTGTCAGAGCGCACACAGGGTTTTGTTCAGAACCCGTATCAACCAGCTCCGATTAACATTTGACAGAAGACGGCATGAGAGCGGCACACCTCACGATAAAAGCTTGACAGCACAGCAAATGCTGACATCAGAAATCATCACAGATGTCATATTTAGTGGGATGTTCTCCTTTCACGTGTTACCATATCCCAGTCAACACTTTTTGTGCTGTTGTTGACTGTACTGAACTTGCAGGGATCCAGTTGCTTGTTTATACTGGTTTTTCTCATATTTGATGTGTTCGAGGGCCAGTTATCAAGCCTGAGCGCCGTTTGTAGTGCAGTGATCTATCAGAAAGGGGCTTAACCTCATAATCTGCTGCTTTCTTCTTTAAAACCGAAGCTTAAAGACAGATCAGCAAAACTATGGTTCAAGTTAAAAAGCAAACGATAGAAGGTGTTCAATCTTTTTGTTTTTCATTGACTGCCCTTTTCTTCAGGTGACCCTATTGGTATCAGCATGAGCATGCTTAATCACTTTATTTTTGCTTAAATTCAGCACCTCCATTAATTAAAGTATCACATTGTTACTTCTTAAGGGTCAGTTTGGGGTCAATTAATTACAGTAAAGCAAATGCTAAAAAGTGTTTTAGAGGCTACAGGTAGGTTGATTGTTCATGCTGTGGATGGTTATCTTGCTAGAATTTCTAAAAATAGCAGTCATTAGCTTTTATTGATATTTGCGGAGCCTTAATAAAACATACAGAACCTTGGTCAAAGGCAGTTATTTTTTATATTTAAAACTGACTTGGCTGAAGTTGTTCAGTCATGTGCTGGATGGTACGTCTTTGAACATTTTGTAAAATCACAGGAAAACCTTATCTTTATGGTATAACGTCAGGTCACTTTAACTCGTAGGAGACCAAGCTCATTCTGATGGTTAAATGCCTATTTTGGTTTCCACCGACCATTGAATGGACATTGTGTTTTCAACAAATTATTATTTGTACAATTCAATAATTTTCTGATATTTTATTTAAGGGCTTCCTTTTTTTATTTCTTTGAATGACATGGTACGTGGTACATAGACTCAGGACCCTCTGATGATATCTGACCATTGTAACTACGTTTATAGGTTCCTCGGCCTGGAAGATTTATGTTTTTAATTATCTGGACCACCACATGAACTCCTGAAAAAATTATTGTTTCTTTATTCTTTCCAAACTCCCAAATCTGATATGATGATTTTTTATTAATTGATTTGAATTTATTTAGTTTATAATGGTGTTTAAATAAAAATGTATAAAATGTATAGTATAGTACAGTATAGTATAGTACAGTATAGTATATTATATTATAGTATAGTATAGTACAGTATAGTATAGTATAGTATAGTACAGCATAGTATAGTATATTAT
>JBAMYA010093856.1:0-21383 GCA_037176975.1 Arrhamphus sclerolepis | reverse complement strand
AAATGAGGACAGGAACAATGAGTAAACCAGAACAGGAGTGCAAGAGCAGCTCTCAAATCTGCAAAACATCTACTCAGTTTACTTACAAAGTAAAAAAGGAGTAACTCCCCCCAAAAGAGGATAGTATAAAGCCTACATATTGTCTGTCTTAAATAGCATGAATAAAAACAAAATGAAGTTTGAAAAAAAAAAAGATGAGAAGGCAGCAAATTACAATTCTTTTTTAAATAATTCAGAAAAATAGCATTGCTGTTAGTAAGTATGTTCACATTTGAAAAAACTTTCCCTGGCTACAATTACTAGTGTGAGTGAAAACAAAAAAGAAAGTTAAAAAACAGAGGAAAAAAAACTATCTTTACAGACAAGAAGCCAACAATGTGGTCAGAAAAACAAAAAGGAAAGGATTATAAACCTAGATTTTTTTTCTAAAAATCAAAATGTAACAATAACAGTTGTATAAACTGCTGAAAAGCAAACTTGTAAATCATTAAAACCACATACTTAAATAAAAATGACACAAACAAATGACACAAACTGGCATTTTGTAAAATTAATGCTAATTTTGACTGATTATTCCAAAAGTAAAAATGGAGAAAATAACCATTGTGTCAAGAATTGTGTAAAGAAATTATTTGGTTATATAGAAAAAAAATTGCTTCCATAAATTGCAAGCAAGTAATAAGTAAATAAATAAATGAATAAATAAATGAATAAATAGGGTATTTCATCTTCTGCAGTACATAACAAGGTTAAGTTGTAGTATTAATAGTATTTTTGTTTTGTTGAATTTATACTTCAAACAATTATACTTTATATAGATTATACCTTATAGACTGAAACATTATACAATATGTGTATGTTTATTGGATTGCAATAAATTTAAATGCAGAGATAAAAGGCTCAACCAACACTCAACACACACAACTTAGCCCGCCGTGAGCAAGATAACATTAGTTCTTCAGAAAAACATCCTGGAGCATAAATTCAGCACCCACAAAAAACAAAAAACAAAAAAACAAACAAACCATGGTTTGTCTCCTGACAGAATTTGTAGACAGGCCACTTTTTATTTGTCCATTTTTTCTCCCATTGATAGATTTATGGTTTTCTGGGGGGTTAAGTATCGGAAGGATTTCTCCACTCTGTGAGCTGCTATCAGCTGTGTCTCCAGGTGTTGGGATGAGATGTGTTGGTAGACCAGGGGATGAATTATTTAGGCTTTGGCCCTCACTTTATCTGAATGTGTGCGTTTCCCTGCTATCAGCGTTGGCACTCTTCACAGTGAAGCATTCCCTGAGTGGGTGTGTGCTCATGTTGGGAAGTATACTAATAATGCAGCCAGTAATTGCAGTTTAAATTTCTATTTAAGATACTAGTTTTGGCAATTTCCATTTCTTACACTTCACACTGAATAGAAAATACAACGTGTTGTACAACATTACTTCAACACATCTTACAAAATGCACAAATCAGTGCACTACAAAATGTACTTTTTGCAGTATACACAACATAATTATTAAAAATGCAAAGGGGCAAGTGATATCCCTGGGAGAATGGGAAGTGGTTGTCTTTGTACAACACATACACACACACCGACACACAAGCACATACACGGCGGAGAAAGAAAACTGTGGACGCGTCAGAGTGAAGCAAGAGGTGAACAGACACTGACCGACAGTGACAATGGCGGCAGTGACAGCTTCCCGCGCCATGGGACATGAATCACCCAGCTTCCCTCTCATTCACTCAACACCTGCTGCTCTCTGCTCACACAAGCACACAAGCAAGCAGACACAAAGACAACAAGAAGGAAAGTCACAACGTTTTGGCTGCAATGTAGTGAAAAAAACATGCAGAGTGAACCAACTTTGCGGAGTTTGGATTTAACTGGTTTTCTGCATTAGTTTGCCATAAAATCTGTATGATCTTTATCAAAGTCAAGAACAGACAAACATGGTGTTCTTCAGCTAAAAACACATAACTATCAGTCCTTCTTGAATACAGTCATAAAAGTTCAAAGTGCTGGCAAAACCTTGGAGTTAGAAGCTGGTCGAACCTCCTCTGGTAGCAATGATTTCAAGAAAGCACTTTCAGAAGCTCTGGAAAAGACCTGTGAAACATTCAGGAGGATTTTTTTTGGCCATTCCTCTGTACAACTTCAGCTTAGACACATATTTATGATATCTGGTTTGAACTTTTTTCCTGAGGTCTTTCCAAAGTATCTCTATAGGGATTAGATCTAGGTTCCGACTGTCACCCAAAAAGATTTTTTTTTTCTTAAGCCATTCAGTGATCATTAACACTGACTAATCTTGCAGAACATGTTAGTGAGCCTTAGAAAATCCTTTTTCTCCTCAAAGATAGCAAGTAGTTGAGGCCTTGAGGTAATGAAAAAGCCTGAATCATGAAGCTCCCTCTACAATAGTTATCTTTGGGAATACGTTTTGATGTTTCTATGCAGTGCCCTTGTTGTAGTTCAGTTCAATTCAACTCAGAACTTTACGCTGTTACAGTTGTATGTCATTGCTGTCTGCAGGAAGGATCACTTTTGAGTCCTGTCTTGGAGTGGTCTGAGGACACTCATCACTCTGGTGTGAAGAAGATACTCAGTGTTGTCTGTTATGTTTTGCATTTTATAAAGCGTCCTTCTTTTCACAATCAGCTCTAGAGTCCAGAGCAGTCCCCAGAATGGAGGCAGTTTTATCAGTTTTTCTTTAAGCACTGGCTCTGATTCTGCTCCCCCAACACAGGACTGCAGATAAAACTGCACTATCCACCACAGACTTGCAAAAAGATATACAACATCGCTTTGTAAATAAAAAGGACTGGAGAATCCTCAAGAGTCTCCTCTGTTCTTGTAGAAAGCATCAGTGTTACATTTCCAGTCCAGTCTGTTGTCCAGGTGAGCACTGAAGTATTTATACTCCACCATCACCGCTTCTTCTCTCATGATGGAAAAAGCGCTTAGTATATAGCTGGTCCTCTGAAGTCCCACGATCATCTCCTTTGTTTTGTTTTGATGAGATGATTTTTCCCACACCACTGAAACAAAGTGGACCACCAGTTCTCTGTACCAGTCATCTTGACTCAGTGCTCTCTTGTAGGTAAAGTTACCACTGTACCAAACTATTTCCATAATGGCAATTTTTTAAATAGGAAAAATTGTTAAATTCCTCAGGCTTCATATCCATTTTTCTTGCATCCATTAGAAATATGTAAACATGTTGACTTGATCCAAAGGTGGAAAATGGATCATAATAACACAATACATCTTTCAAACACATTTTAATACTTAAACGATGTGTCACATTAGGTTACAGAGAGTGAAAAAACAAGACTCTGGGATACTTTTTCTGCAAGTTTATCTCTTTGTAAATATTTTATCTATTTTTCTTAAATCAGAAAGATCAGGGGAAAAGAGCGATGAAGAATGCATATTACTCTGGAGGAGGAGGCTAAAGGCTTCCCTGAAGCTTTCAGTTTTTCGCAGTTGGGAGCGACTCGAGGTCAGTGCCTCAGTCTCAAGACTGCATTATGGAGGGATGCATCCATTCGTGCACGCTATGTCATATCCCACAAACTAAACATCCTCAGAGCATCTTGACATCAGGCATTCTGTTTGACAGCCTTAAGGCTCTAAAGTTCACTGGACGAGGAAGCTGCACGCAAGATGAACAACATATTTCAAATTTAAAGTGGAATGTATTTATTCCAGGAGAACAGAACCATACACACAGAAGCAGAGCTGAATGGATTGGGTTCATCTTTAAATCATCCAGAAAGTTATATATGTCAGGAAAGTATTTACATAATTTAAAAATGCTTTTCTCTTCTTTTTTTTTACCCTTTTTTTTTAAAAAAGAAAAGGAAAAAAAAAGATCAAACATATATTGTGCATTAATTGTAAAACTTCTTGTGAATTGTGGGAATTTTATGCTCAGTAGAACTTCGGCGAGGCTTTTACATTCATTCAGGTGCTCCTGTGTCTGTTGACTCGATAGCTCAAAACTGGGCTTCAGTATATTTTCCATCCTCAATCCTACAAATACAGAAAATTCTTGTCATTATTTTCTTGTGTTTTTCTGGTTTTATAAATGTATTAAGGTTTGATCACACAAACCACAGAAAAATGCTTACTATCACTTATTTGTGTTTTTATTTCTTATAAACACAAAGGTACATAGTCCTTGAATTTTCCTTCGGGGATTAATAGTTATATCTATCTAGTTATATCTATCTATCTACTAATTTTTGTAATGTTTGTAGTCAAACCTATTGATCCCATCCATCTATGTATCCAAAGAAAAACAAAACAGCCCATTCCAGTGGTTCCTTCCTCCTCTTTATGGCCTGTCACAGTCTGTGTCATACCTCTACCTTACCAGCAGACAGAATTAGCATTCAGGCTGAGCTTCACCTGAGCTGGATGTCCTTCACGTCTCTCATCGATCCCCAGTCAAGTGAAACCATTGACTTTTTCCCTTGACTGAAGGAGGAGGTCAACAGCTGGTACAGCGGTTTTAGACCTATAAAGTCTCTGTATAAACACTGAGGCATGCAGGCCTGGCACACACACAAGAATCAGGCAAACACACACATGGGCAACACGATCAACCATTATAGCTGACAAGCTGGAGCCAACATGAAGTTAATAGTTAGATTTCTTAAATGACACGGAGGATCTGACTCGATAGAAGTCAAATGTATTTGGCCATGAATAATGCTATTCTGAATGTCAAAATGAAACTACTTAGAAAAAGAAAAAGAAAAAAAAAACTAGTGATAAGTCCCACTGCAACATCAGTCTGACTCATTCTGATGGCCGACAGACACAATAATTACTGAACTGGCAGATTTTCTTTGCCAATCATAAGGCAATGTGTTTCAAAGATTGTGATTAGCAAGATGTTTTCCTCAGGCAGTATGCATGAACGCAATCTGGATAATAAATGCATGATTCACATTATAGACCATTGTTGCATGAAACACTGAGATAAAGTGAGTCAGTGTTGAGTGTGAAGATATGAAAAGAAATATAAAGGAGATAATATGGAGACAATGATAACACAGACAACATCTAATTATTAACTCACTTTTCTTTTCACTGAATGTCCTCCAGTGAGAATGCAGTCACTAATGGACTTTCTCTACATAAATAATAATTAATCTGTAGCTCTTAATGTAGAATATGAAACAGTTTGAATCCAAGATATTTTATTTAGTTTTTCTTGACAACTTTCTTTCATTTAAAATCAATCCAATCCCAGATTTTAGACCTGAAACACATTTCAAATGAGTTGAGATGCTAAATCTTTATCATTTTCACAATGCTTACCTTGTGATATAGTTTTCCGAGGTGTTATTTTGTATAATTCTTCATGCAATACACAATTCATATACAACAATACCAGGTTATCATTTGTTTGTTGTTTGTCATTTGTCTTATTTGTTTCAAAATTCTGCACACAGTCTTTACTGGGATCAGGTCAAAAATGTGGGCAGGCTCGTCTAAGACGAGTAGCCTGTTTCTTGTCAGCTTTGCCTTAGTAATATATGCAGAGTGTAGTTTTGCATTATCTTGTTGAAAAATGCATGGATGTCCCTAGAAAAAGATGCTGGCTTGAAGGCAGCATATGTTGCTCTAAAATCACAATGTATTTTTGGGCATGAATGCTGCCAAGTGAAAATGACCTTTGACGAGGGCTCTGATACAACCCCACACATCACACGCAGAGTGTGGCTTTTGGACTTGTTATAGTTCTCATGGTCTTTTTCATCTTTAGGCCAGGGCACATGCCATTCATTTTCTTTTTCTCCCAAAAAATATTTGGAATACTGATTTGTTTGAACACAATACATGTGGACTCTACGGTGATCCACCCCCAAATGTTTCCAGGCAGGTAAAGGTTGATAAAGCCTTTTTCTTAAACTTCTACTTCTAGAGCTAAATTGCCTATTCCAATAATTGTTGGAATATGCTGCAGGCCTGAAATGCAGGAATTAATATTAATGAATGAAATAATGACAAGACATGAACCACCTTTGGTCCTTATTGTCAGTGATGAAATAAAAATCAGAGAAAATGCAAGAATCACTACGTTGCATTTCCAATATTGTTCTTACTTCTTTTTAAATTTGGATTCTGACTATGCAAATCTTGAGGTAAGTAAAAGATAGTAGTAAATTTAAAGTCCACTAATGTGTGCAAAATAAACTAAATAAACTTCTGGTTTCTGGTTCTGTTTTTGTTAAATATACAAGATTATGGGTGCATGATTAATAACTGTATACGGAAAACAGAGATTTGTTAATAATACACTGTGAGAACTCAATCTGTCAGGAACTTTTGGCCTTTCTTTAAAATAACCAGTAGTCTTGAATTTTCTACCAGCCAAATGTTGCTGTTTTGAGAGAAAATGTGACCCACAGTACCTTTTGTAGTCCCGTGTTCCTGCAGTAAGGAAGAAAGATACCCGAGAAAGTCGTGCTCTGGAAAATGTTCCTACTGTTTCTACCCATATTCCACAAAAGCTGTGACACTGTGTTAATAGATGCTATCAGCAGTACAGCAAAATGGTGCAATTTTTAACCAGTAGATGTAATGTGTAACAATATTTAGGCAGCCTAGACTTCTAAAAAACATTATTAGAGACGGTGTATACATTTACATAAAAACCATCCATCCAACCATGAACTTTCACTTATCTGGATTCATATTACAGAGGCTGCAGCATGAGCAGAGAGGCTCAGACCTCCCTCTCAATGGCCACCTCTTCCAGGACACCAAGGCATTTCCAGATAGGCCAAGAGATATAATCTCTCTATTGTGTCTTGGGTCTTCCTCATGGCCTTCTCCTGGTTGGACATGCCTGGCTCTTTTCAATGTAGAGGAGCAGCACCTCTACACTGAGTCTCACCCGGATGACCAAACTTCTCACCCTATCCCTAAGGGAGAGTCCAACCACCCTACAGAGGAAACTCATTTCAGCCATTTTTATCAGCGATCTCTTTTGGCCACTACCCACAGTACGGGGGCTAAGGATATGGTTCATAGGGTATACTGCATAACCATAGATAAGGGTAAGAATAAAGATAAACTCATAAACAGAGAGTCTTGCCTTTTGGGTCAGCTCTCTCTTCACCACAACAGACTGATACAGAGTTCGCAATACCGCAGATGCTGCACCGATCTGTCAATTTCCCATTCCATTCTTTCCTCACTCTTAACCAAGACTCCAAGATACTTAAACTCCTTGACTTGAGGCAGAACCTCACTCAAAAGCAAGAGAGGGCATTTTACCCTTCTATCCAACATAGGACTATGGCTTCAGATTTGGAAGTGCTTATTCTTATCCCTGCTGCTTCACATTCAGCTGCAAACTGCTCCAATGAGAGCTGAACGTCCCTATCCAATTGTGTCAACAAGATCATCTGCAAGATGAAATCCTGAGGTCACCAAAGTGGAACCCCTCCACTCCTTGGCTGCACGTAGGAATTCTTTCCATAAAAGTTATGAACAGAAACGGTGACAAAGTAGTCCTGAGTCCAACTGTCATTGGAAACGGATCTGACTTATGACCGGCAATGCGGACCAAGCTCTTACCCCATTTGCATAAGGACTGGCAAGCCCCTAACAACAGACCTAGTATCCCATACTCCAGGACCACTCCAAACGACACCCTCCAAGGGATGCGGCCAAGTGTCTTCTCCAAGTCGACAAAACACATGTGAACTGGTTGGGTTAATCCCCATGCTCCTTCCAGTACCCCAGTGAGGGTCTAGACTTGGTCCAGTTTTCCACAGCTTGGACCTGTAATTGGAACACACCCTCCGGCCTCCTTCTTAAAGAGGAGAACCACCACCCCAGTCTACCAATCCAGAGGTACTGCCCTTGATGTCCACATTTTGTTGCAGAGATGTATTGGCCGGGGCCCTACAACATCCAGAGCCTTCAGGAACTCAGGGTAAATCTCATCAACCCCTAGACTCCTGCCACCGTGCTGCTTCTAGACTACCTCGGCGACCTCAGCTCCAGTAATGGCCGAGTCCACCTCAGAGTCCCCAGACTTAGCTTTCTATATGAAAGACGTGTTGGTGGGATAGAGAAGATCATTGAAATATTCCTCCCACTGCCTGTCGACATCTCCAGTCAAAGTCAACAGCACCCCATCATTGTACACAGTGTTGGTGGAACACTGCTTTCTCCACCTGACGATTGCCAGTCTTCTTGGAGCCAATCGAAAGTTGCTTTCCATGGCCTCATCAAACTCCTCCTGCACCTGAGTTTTTGCCTCAGAAACTGATCAGGCCGCAACTTGCTTGGCCTGCCGGTCCTGTCAGGTGCTTCCTCAGTCCTACAAGCTCATGAAGCTTGAAAGGACTCCTCTTCAGGCTGATGGCCTCTCTTACCCCAGGTGTCCATCACCAGGTTTGACGATTTTCTCTATGGCTGGCACCAAGAACCTTGCGGTTTTAGGTCTGGCCAGCTATCTCATATCAAAAAAACGACAACTCGGCCGACTATAGATAGATATTGCTCAACTACATCTAGTGGGTACCACTCAACCTCACACACAAGTTCAGGCTCCTTCCCTGCCAGACAGGTAATGTTGCATATCTCAAAATCGAGTTTCATCACCGGTAACCCTTGTTCAGGAACATCAAGCTCTTGTTATAACCTCCATACAAGTCAACAACATAAAAACAGCATGTTGAAATGAAACAGTCCATTTATTAACAATCATTTTTGATTACATAGTATGAAAACAAATTAATGAATTGCCCGCACAGGAAGTGAGGACTCCTTAATGTCATTAACTTCATTTTAACACTGAATAAATTACAAATTGAATAGAAAGCTTTTATCTGTGCAAAATAATACAGTAAATCTGAATATATCTGTTGTTGTAACACTTCATGTTATTAGCTGTACACTGATGACCCTGTGTAATGATGTGTGTTGCGTTATTAGTTCCTGTAATTGTCTGATAGTTAGCCTGTGCATGCAGTGGGTAGTGAGCTACCAAAATAATCCCATTTAATCAGTTTTTTTTATCACTTTGGTGCTTATGTGTGCACAGACATTCACTGTCAAGACAGGATACAAACGTGTTTTTAATCCTTTATGTGTGCTATCTGCAATGGTCCACATTTTTTTGTGAAAACTGAAAGTTTTCAACTCTGTTCAGGAAATTGTGGCTTATTTGGGAAGCCTGCTGTTTAGGTTGTAAAAGAATGCTGTGAATTTGTGATATGACTAATTTGCATTAGCATGTAATTCTGCTGACTTTTTATACGCACCTAATACGTCTCAAAACCTCATCGGGTAATGTGGACAGTGTGGACACTAACTTATATACCTCCAGCTAAATCCTGAACCCCATGAAGCCCCTTATTGTGTTCCTTGCAAGTTGCTTTGGATGATAATATCTGTGAAATGAATGGAATTTAATCTGTTATAGAGGAAACGTATACCTGTAAACTCATTTAATAGGTCTGCAAAGTGCCAGTGGTTTTATTGTTTTGTTTAAACATCCCAAAGTGCCTGTTAAGATTTTACTGCAGCAATTTAGTAAATACTGAGATTATCATTATACATTAAAAATGAGATGTCTTGACAGCACTCTGGAGGATGGTAGTTGGTCAGTACATACATTTTAGTTAGATTTAACAACTCATGAATGGTTTGATAAACATTGAAAGTAGGGCTGTCAATTTTTTGTGATTAATCAAAAATATTTTCATAGTTAACTCGCAATGAATTGCAATTTTTTTTTATTTTTTTTTTTTATTCTTAGCTGTGTCATGCAGCGTTAGTAAATTGAATTTTGCTTGGAATAAAATTGTAAACCTAACATCAGGAAACTTAATTATGCATTACAGAGTGCAAACTGTACGCAGGCACCGCTTGTTGGCTTTGAAGGTTTTTATGTACATGTTAATGCTGTAGGTATTAAGGTTAATTGTACTGTATATACTTTAATTGTAACCTCCAATTTCTTACAATTTAAATGGTTACACTGTAAACACTGACACACACACACATATGTATATGTATGTATGTATGAGAGAGAAATTCAAACCTATTTTAATACTTCTGAAGAACATCTGTTTTGTATGTACAGTATAAATTAAAGCTCTTCTGTAGTGCTGATGTGTTTGAGATCAGAATCACTTGTTTATCAGTCAGATTTTATTTTGTACTTGAGCTTAAATTAGACTCGAGCACAGAAAAGATTATAATTTACTCACACTTGTGTGACTCATAAATTTGATTTCTCTTTCTTTATTTCATTTTGACCCCTAACTCAAGTCCGGAATCCCAGAGATGAATGGGTGGTTCAGAGAGTTTGAAATGGTTTTATTTTTCCTTGAAGATGGCATCGAGTTCCTTCCAGGCATACCTAAAGGATGACGTCTGAATAAAGTTGATGTTACACTTCAATGCATGAAATTTATCACTGATGATATACTATTAAAATTATCACTCCACAGTTGTTTTCCACCCAGCCAAGTTGTAGTTTATATCTGTGTCGTAGTGAGCATTTACTGTACAAGGAACGTAATGAACGATGTATGTTTTTAATGTTTTACTAATTAAGTTTAAGAACACAGAATAATAGATATGATGCAGGTGTCAAAGCTTCAAATATGGACATTAAAAAATTTTAAAACCTGGATTCTACACCCACCGTTTCACCCTGACCATGGGGATCAATAAAATCGACTACAGTTTGAAGGTGTGCTGCCAAGATAACCGTCAGCAGTTCAGTGTGTAACTTAAAGTGACATCTGGTCACAATTTTCCTTCTATTCCTGACATATAGTAGCACTGAGTCAGGGCCTGAGAGGTTTTCTGCAGAATAGATGAAAGGATATCATGGTCCAGTTCACTTTAGCAAATAAATTCAGAATTGTTGGGCCACAGTAAAATGGAACAAACTAAAGATTTGCAAATTCTCTTGTAAACATCAGGCTATACTGAAATTCCCTTTGAGGGTTAACAAGTTATTTTTGAATTGATTTGAATACGTCTAAGAACCCCTGCGATGGACTGGCGACCTGTCCAGGGTGAACCCCTGTCTTTCACCCGAAGTGAGCTGGGATAGGCTCCAGCAGACCCCCGTGACCCTGCACAGGACATAGCAGGTATAGATAATGGATGGATGGATGGATGTCTAAGAACTGAGAAGAGCAGTTGCTGGAGTTCAGTAGAAGAATGCTGTCCTATTCTTGTCTTGTCTAGTAGTCATACTGCTAAAAAGTCCGGAGGTCTGTACAACCTGAATTCTGGAAAAAAAAAAAAAAGTTGGTACACTGTGTAAAACATAAATAAAAACAGAAGGCAATTAATTCCAAATCTCAGAAAACCTTATTTTCTTCCCAGTAGAGCATAAGGAATAAATCAAATGGTGAAACTGAAACATGTGACCATTTCATGGAAAATAGTAGCTTATTTTGACTTTGATGGCAGCAACACATCTCAGAAAAAGTTGGAACAGGGTGATACCTACCAAGTTGTAGCATCTCATCCTAACATCTGTCTGTAAGTATCTGGGAAGTGAAGATAGTAGTTGCTGGAGTTTTAGGGGCGGACCTTTGTCCTATTCTGATCTAATACAGGATTCTAGCTTCTAAACAGTAATGGACCTTTGTTGTTGGATTTTCCATTTTATCATGCACCAAATATTTTTTATTGGTGAAAGGTCTGGACTGCATGTTGGCCAGTACAGCATCCAAACTCTTCTCTGGTGAAACCATGCTGTTATGATGCATGCAGTACATGGTTTAGCATTATCTTGTTGAAATATGCAAAGCTTTCCTTGAAAGAACATGGTCTGGACGGGAGCATATGTTGCTCCCAAATGTTGCTGTACTCTCTTCAGCATCTATTGTGTCTTTCCAGATGTGTAAGCCCATGCCGTCAGAGATGCAGGCTTTTGAACTGTCACAGATAAGAAGCTGGTTAGGTGTGAAATTGAGTAACATGACTTGGACTCAAGTCAGACTCGAGTTGTAAATTTGACAATTTTAGTCTTGACACAATGTAAAACCTAGCAACTTGACTTGGACTTTTACACCAGTGACTTGTGACTTCACTTGGACTTGAGCTGGTTGACTTTAAACCCTTGATATTTTACCCAAAAATCAACACGTGGACATGAATCAATTAATTTCACTCATTACAGTTTAACAAGCACAGATCACGTCTCTGTCTGTCCATTGTGTGCATATTATGATTATTATAATTTAAGATTTAATTGCACAATTGAGTTTCTGACTTGGGACTTGACCTGACACTTGACTGGACTTGACTCGCAACTTGCCTGTGGTGAGTCAAGACTTGACACGCAACTTGCCTGTGGTGAATCGAGTCTTGACTTAGGACTTGCCTGTGTTGACTTGACACTTGACTCAGGACTTGAGAACAAAGACTTGAGACTTGCAAGACAACGATATGGTCCCACCTCACCTCCCTCTCCACTTAAGTTTGCAGTCTTCTATTTTACGTTGAAGAACATTTTTCTGAAACTGTTCTACATTTTTTAGACTTTGTTGCAGATGAACCTCTGTCCATCTTTACATCCAGTCATGTAAATGACCTGTTGCCAATTAACCTAATTAGTTGTCAAATGCTCTTCCAATTATTTTTGATTTGCGGGACTTACTTTTCCACTCATTTTTTTTTTTTGAAACGTGTTGCTGCCATTAAAATCAAAATGAGCTCATATTTCCACGAAATGTCTCGGTTTTAACATGTGTTTTTTTATGTTTCACTGAGAATAAAATATAGGTTTGTCAAATTTGCAAATCATTACATTCTGTTTATTTACGTTTTACACAACGTGACAACGTTTTTTTTTTGTGGAATTGGAGTTTTATATAGTGCTTTTGGTCAGTTTTGTCTAGTGATTTCAAAATCACAGTGAAATAAAACACATTGATAAATGGTTGGACCACTAATAACGTCCCTTTAGGGATCATTTAGCAGTTTTCAGCATGTATGTTTACAACTTCCGTTAGTTTGTGTTCTGAGTATGCGGAACTCCCTGCAGATCGACTATGAGGATGATGATGATGATGAGGAGGAGGAGGAGGAGGAGGAGGAGGAGATGTTGTGAAGGCAGGTTGTAACTGACCGAGCCACTCGTTCATCGAGCAGGGAGAAGAGCACATATTTCGCATCATTTGCCCTACTGTCAACCAGTTAGACGAAGTACTGAGTCATTAAAACCCCCCCCCCACCTATTTGGACTTGTAAATGCTCGGTTGCAATCTTAAAGACATTAGGCTGATTTGAGACAAACACCGCCGCCTCTCCGCTCTCTGTGACCTAGGAGGGCGCCTCGTTCCCAGGCCGTCTCTGGCAGCTGCGCGTCGCTGCGACTGTTAGCGGCTAACGGGCTAATACGAGCAGGTAAGGTTGTTCTCAGAGACTGCGTCGTGGTTTATTTAAACCGACGCAGCCCATTTACGGCGGGTATTCCGACTCTGTTTATGATGTGATCACCGTATTCTGCAGCTGGCATGTAAATATTTATGAGGTAAATCAGTCACGGCTGCCGTTAGCAGTGAGGCAGCTAGTTAGCTTTCCAGCTAAATCCAACCGTGACGTAGGAGAGCATACGGCTGACAGAAGAGGTGAGGGGATGCTTGGCTGCTGTGTGGACTGATGCCATAAATATAAATGTGATAACACTGCCATAACCTCCAGGCACGACTGTCGGGAGGCGTTGCCTCATCCGATTTATTATAGTAGTCAATGCTATCTTTCTACCAGCGACTGTTTCACTGATAATACAAGTAGACCTCCCACTACACCTCGTTACCAGCTCATCATAGAGGACTTGTGCTGTGTAAAATGTGTAACTGACACTTCTCAGTTTATTTCCGAATCCTCCACACATCATTCATTCCAGAAACTGCTTCAGACGAAAAATATTGGTCACGAAGTAACATATGTTAGGCTTCGACAAAGATCAACTGACAAGGACCGTCATTAATTCGTAAGTAGCTTGCTTAACCGTGACGTTCGGGTGAATACAGAAGTAGTCATTATCAGCAAGGCTTTAAACTAGCGCTCAGTATCACGATTCATTGGAAAAAACTTACTTCGATTACGATTAATGAGCGCTTATTTTAATATTGTTTTATTTTTTTGTCCTCCTAGATAAAGACAGGTTGTTCTCGCAAATATAATCAACAAATTAAAACTGAGATTTTTTTCTTGTACTCAAAGTCGAACTATATATGGTCCTTAAATGAATATTTTAAACAAGAGACATATTTGAAATAATTAACATGAGCAAGATTACATTGATTGAATGTCGATTTTGATTCGTTCTCAATTGTTTTTCCAGCCCCTAGTTTGGACAACCAGATGCAGCAGTTATTAAGGGGAACATGTACATTGATATAAGGTTATTCAAATGTTTTGTTTGGATGTTTAAATGGTTATATACAGTAGGGCTGGGCAATCATTCAAAAACTGACATTCAGAACCAATAAACAATTTCATCTTGCTCATGTCAGTTATTTCATTTATTTCTCTTCTTTGAAATATTCATTTAATGGCTATATCTAGCCATATACAAAGGCATTAAGATAAGAGAAAAAAAAAGAAAAGTGCACAAAGTGCAATTTAAATGCACAATAAAATTATTAAAAAAAACAAAACAGATTAGGATAGAAAAAAAAAGATTAAAACAGTTTAGAATTGATGAATAAAAACTGTAGTAAAATTAGACTTAAAGACATGGTGAAACAATAGTTTTCAATTTTACTTGAAAAATCTTACAGTTTGCACATATCTAATATCAATGCGAAGTTTATTCCATCTTTTCATATCATCATAGCTAAATTAATTTTCACCCTGTTTGGTTCTAGATGGAGGTCTACCAGCCAACTGCTCACTAAAGATCTCAGAGTTCTATTTGGTTTATAGCCCACAAGATGATCAGTAATGTATTTTTACCCCATATTGATTTGTAATCTAACAACAACATTTTAAAGTCTATTCTGTAGGCAACTGGTAGCCAGTATAATAATCTCAGAACAAGAGTAATTAGTTTAATATGTTAAACTTGGGTCCAGGATGTAAGAAATTTCTGCTTTTAGGGTTAAAAGCTCAAGTAAGACATATGGTTAAAACAATAGAAAATGCCCCAGTACCTGTATGAATTGGATTCTGTTAAATGGACTTGAACTGAGCTAGATTATTTTCTAGTGAGTACTTCCATAGGTCAGTTGAAACCTTTTTTATATAATGCTTATTTTATGATGACACATTTCTTGTGATGTGTGAAAAAGATTTTTGAAAATGCCTCAATGATCACTTTAGACTTAAGTCAAGAAATGACCAGCACAACTGGAACACCAAATGTTACAAAATGTTACAAAACATACCCTAATTTGACATTGTTATGAATTGTTGCTGGATCTCAAAGACTGCATAAAACATCTAAAAATGTCAAAATGGATACATTACAGTTTGCACAAAAGCTTCATCAGTTGTTTCTTGTGGTTCACGATCTTCTGCTGCTATTATGATTATAAAAATCTCATGCAGTCATAGGAAAATTTTGAGGCAAAAAAAGTAATATGCAGGTTGTAGTTTTTACGTAACGGACCTTAGACTGGACTCGGCACATGTTACTCAGAAAAGCTTGCCATTCTCAATTTGTCATGTGCTTGCCATGCTGACGCATGGTCCTGACAACTCTCTTAGAACACATGCCCTCAAATGCCAGAAGAAAAATGTGCACCTGCATAATATTTGCCTTACTTTCCGAATATTGTGAATGCAGTACATTAGGCGTGAAGTGATTTGTGTTTTGCTTCAAGACGTCGAGGTCCCTGTGACGCCCTAAAATACATTTGGGCCATAATTAAATTCACCTTGCCAGGAGCACCTAGAATAATTCTGTTCAGGTTTGGTGGTTAGAAGCTGCTTTTGCTTCAAGTTCATCCCATATGTGTGATTTATCACAAACGTGGCAGGAATTTCATTATTTGGTAAAAACATCTTCTTTAACACAATAATGGAATTGTGCAGCATTGCAACAAACAGTTGACCTCAGTTTATGTTAAAGTGGCAAGGTCACATATAGCTTTTAACAAAATAAAGAGATGACTGAAATTTTGTATTGATGAGGTCAAAGGTGAAGGTTTCTAAGATTCAACAATAAATCATAAAGAAAAGATGGAAGATTGCACATTGAAAAACTGCGTTGCAACAAAGAGTGGCAAAAGAGCTGATAAGATGAACCTTGTTCACCATTTTCACTCTGATTTAAAGAGCTGCAGCATCAAGGAACACACATGGCCAAACCTGTTGGCCAAGAACTGAGAAGGAAGAGTTAAGCAAATCAGTAGAGGAACTAAAGGCAGTACTAGAACACTCTGCAGGGTTGGCGCCAAAACCAGTTTTACGGACAAGGAACCAGAATATATTTACACAAGCTGAGCTGCAAAACATGAATGCATGAAGACAAGACTGCAATCTAGAAGTGACAATTGATGCTTCCTTAAAGTAAAGATTATCTTGTTGGTGTGTCAGTGCTGAGCTAAAAGTGGTGAAGCAGTCTTCTTCACTGCTAGCCACTGCTGTTCACCGACTGGCAAGACATGCTGTCGATGTTGGAGGCATGTGAATCACTTCTACCTCCTCTCTCTTGGCTTGCATAATCAGCGACTGCTTGCATACTACTCTGAAGAGATTCAGCTGCAGATTTAACCAACATCACCATATTGCCTGTGAAAATGAGACAGTGCTGTCTGTGCGTCTTTGGTCTCACCTCTTTTTGTGGCAAAAAACAATAGCAAATGTACTCATCAGGTGCCACAGTCCATCCATCCTCATCTAAAAATAATCATGTGGTTCTTCATCTTTGTGCAGGATGAGTCTGCCTACAGCTCTGATCTGCTTTGTAAAACA
Organism: Arrhamphus sclerolepis; assembly: GCA_037176975.1. Classification (NCBI taxonomy): domain Eukaryota; kingdom Metazoa; phylum Chordata; class Actinopteri; order Beloniformes; family Hemiramphidae; genus Arrhamphus; species Arrhamphus sclerolepis. The sequence goes on along the minus strand of JBAMYA010093856.1, from coordinate 4,447 downwards.
GCCATTTTGCCTTTCTAACAGGAAATGTTCACATTGCCAGACCTCCATGGAGATGCATTGCCCAGATTGTTAGATACAAATGGTTGTGCTCTGACTGTGGGGATATTTTATGTATTTAAACATTTTTGCCTCGGTTTATGTATCCAGTGCTGTGAGGAAAAGTAATCGTTTTGCCATTTGAACCTAAAATGTTACAACTGTGAGTAGAAAACTTTGAATTAAAAATTTGAATTTACATGAGGGCATTTATTCTTACCAGCATCTCTGAATAGTTGAATAATATGGAATAATTGTTTGTGAACTAAAAGTATCATAATAATTATACTACTACTAATAATAAAGTGTAATCATTTTTCTGAACAACAAGTGGCAGTTTACTTTATTTTCAACATGCAAACCCCAGTAAGCCTGTCAGGTTTTCAACCCAGACATTAAGCTGCCTTAACAAGACGTTTCAGCCCACTATGTGGGCTGTTTGGAAAGTTTGGAAGTGCAGTTGCATTTAACGGTTATGAAGCACTGTAAAGGACGAGCTTATTCCCAAATGAAAATCTTAAAAAGAGACATAATTGTTGTGACCCCTCTAATTATATTCAAATACTAAAACTTGCTTTGGATTTATTTGGTAAATGCATAAAAAAAATTCCCAGCTAGACTGATCAGGATGAGTCCATTTCACAGATGTCTTATGTGCTACTGTAAATGGCTTCTCTACCCAGAAGTAAAGCTATTAGACATAATTGCACCCATAATGCATCTGAGCCTTCTGCGATAAAGTCACCCTTAATGTCCTAATGTCCTCTGGACACTGCTGTGTCACACACTAGCTGCGCTGTGGTTGTTGTGGTTAATGACGTTCCTGGCTTCTGTGTGACTGTAGTATCACACGTCTGATTTACATGGTGTTCATTTATCTGCTGTGTCATCTCGCCGGTGCTGACCTGTTTTTGACAGAAAAACCTGTGTCTCTAAAACAAGAAAGTGACTTGTCATATGTTAACATTCAAACACCTTAATTAAAATAATATTTAGTAATTAATTTGACATGTTAACACATCTGGTTTAGTTTGTTTTTAATGATTTTAATGTTTCTAACCAAAATATTTTATGGAGGCAGTTTTATTTCTCATCATATGTTACTGTCTTTAGTGTGGCATGTGCAGCCATGTCTTAAACGTTTCTGTTATGTCAGTCTAGTAGTTGCTGCCATTTGTGTCCCCATTATATGGTATGGTATGCCACGACTTGATTGTGCTGCTATTGGTTTTCCATTACAACTAGTACTGTGTAACTGATACATTTTCAGTACCTACCTTACTTTTAACTGAATTTAAGAAAATTAAATCAATACTAGACAATGATGTGTAAACAGTGGATCACCGAAGCCTCGCCTGTAGGTGTAGCCACAACTTTTCTTCAACAGCACGAAACCCTGCACACGCCGTCACAAATCCTTGGTCTCGAAGAAGAGAAATTTAGAATTTGCAGATATGTGGTAATGGATAGGAAAAAAAAGGGATGAATATCCCATTTGTGCTTGCATATCACATCCATGTGCATGAATTTTGAATGAATGAACATCTTTATGAATCAAGGGTCCTTTTGCTTGACTCTTTCTATTAAGATGAGGTAGCTGCTGAACCATAACAACTATTTGGCTTGACTGCATTAGAAGACGAAATAGAGAAGTGTTGTGTTGTACCATGAAATTGAAAAAGAGATGCAGCTTTGTGGACGCAACCATCTCTGATAGGTTTTTCATTTAGCTCACCGAAATGTAAAAATGGGTGCTCTTCCCTTTTTTTGGTAACAGTTCCACAGAACACATGAGTTTATGTCACAATCCATATGTGCTAATATATCCTGTTAAATATGCTGTTGTCCCCCTCCTCTTTTTCTCTCCTCATCTACATCGTGCTTAAAATAGTTACATTGATATGGAGCTTGTAATTTAAAGATTTTTGACAGATCATTCTCTTTCAGATCAATCCTAATCTTATCTTGGTTATTTAGAATGCTGAAGTGTAGTAGTATGTGCCTCAGGCTGATTTATTGATCCTCGAGTTCATCAGAGCAAAGATAACAGCCTGTAAACGAGAGTGAACAGCTGGACAGAGTTAAATGTTTGCGTTTCAGGGTGGAGTTTCAAGAGCATGACCCTTATGTGTTGTTTGTTGGTGTTTATATTAGAGGCTGTTCATCGTGAGAGGATCATTCTGGTAGGAGTAGCTACTGTGGGCTGTTTTAGGAAATTCTTTTCTGTTTTTCTTTATTTTTTTTTTTTCTTTTCATCTTAGAAAGATACAATTATGAATACTGGTTTTGATTTCAGAAATTTTGCATTTTGCTGCTCATCACTGAGCTTCAAAAAGCACTATGGCAATATGCTGGAGGAAATATGAGAAATATTGAAAACAGATATATTTTAAAACTCTTTTTGGATATTTTTATGTAGTTGGTGTTGGTGGGACAATCTCACAAGTTGATCCTGGCCAAATCTTGCATATGTATATGATCGAATTTTAGTTTAATATTGTATCCTGTTTTATTTCTCCCAATCACATGCAATACCTTTTGGAATGTGAACATAATAGTGTTAGTGAAAGTCATATTAAACAATCTTTGACCCTACACTGACCATTCTTTCTTTTTTTTTAATATCTTGGCTTCCACATTGCATCACTTGTTGGGAGCACATTAAGAAAGAGTTTAAAATGCTTAGTTGTTCCCAAGGACAGTGGCTTGCTTGCAGTGTATCATTGCTGTTGTTATTTTTGCTGTTTTTAATTTGGCTGTTATCATGAGGGAGTAGCTGTACTCATTTACTTGTCATATTTTGCAGATTAAAGTACCTTGAGGGAACCATTTTCTGAGAGTCTACATAGATTGGCTCCGTAGTGGTAAACATCGACGTGTATTGGTACTGGTTTAGTTTGCTCCATAACCTGAGTGTCACTGGGCTTTAGAGGCTATAGTACAAGCTGTCAACAGTGCTCATTCCACCGAGGCCATAAGCTGCTTACTAAATCAGCCAGTCTTTCTTTATCCTCTAACAAAAACTGCCTGCTAACACAATCATCAAAGCAGAAAAGTCTGCTCTAAAACAAATATGTAAACAAATATGTAAAAGTTTTATATGCATGTACAATGTAAGAGCCCATTCTTTTTGGATGGACACTTGCAAATTAGTACATTTAAAAATGACACATTGGCACTTGTCATACCTGTTTGACTGTGAAAAAAACTAATAGCTTGTCATACCTGTTGTTTTTTGTGGCCCTCCTGTTTTTTTTTTATTGTTTGCCTTGTACCCTGGGCAGTAAAGATGAGTACGCTTAATGACAATCAAGAATATAAATAAGACTGTGTTTTCAATTTCCTGTGAGTTTATAAATCAGGCAAACTGTGACATTGCAGTAACTATTTTAGCAAAGCTGTTGTGCTGTCACAAGAAGATAACCTACAAAATTACTGCTTGTGCTCGTATTCAACAGCTCTTTTCAGCTTTTATTTGAATCTTACAAATCATAAGTGTCATACTAAAAATAAACACAGAATAAGCCATGACTTGTCCTTTCGATATGTAAGTTTACAGTTACTAGTTTGAACACAGTTTTAATTATTACAGCTTTCCTTGTGGTCAAACGTTGCAAAGCTATTTGTGTTTCTTCAAATTGGTATAAAAGGTCAAGTAGGAATTAGGTTTAAATAAACATAAGCTTTGCTTTTGTGAGGTGTGACGTCACTTTCTGTTTATTAACTATGAATCCCTCTAAGAATGCAAAATCCTCATAACCTTTGTGACTCTTGTTCTGAAGCAGACATTTAGCCAGGAGGCTGTCCAGCAGACTTTTAGATGCCCTAGTTTAAAAAAACAAACAAAACAGAAACAAACAACCATAGTCTAAAAAATTTTAACTTTGTACTTCAGCAGCAGGGCTATGAGCTATAGGCTAATGATATATGGGCTATGCTAGAATGTTTTTAAAAAAAATATACATATCTGTATGTGTGTGTGTGTATATATATACATATGTAAATACATATATATATATGTATGTACAACATTGTACAATGTGACCATATTATTAAAATAATAATAGTAATAATGATAATACTAATAATGATAATATAGTATATGCAGCATTAATAATAAAACCATAGAAGAGTCTGTCCAGATTCCTGACAGATGTTTCTCAGGTAATAGAGTCAATGCAGTTGTCTATACCAGGAGCACTTGCCAGCACTGTGTCCTCAGCTGGATTAGTGAGATTTCAAGTTTACTCACAGATTTAGAGATCATGTGAATTACACGGTAGCCTGCACCTGTAGACTCCTTATATGGTGGTCCCTAGGCGGGGCTTGTGCTAATCAGTTCTCTCTGGAAGCATGTTCCCAAACCGAGATCAATAGAGCCTGCCAGGGTATCATGTAATATCAAAAGATA
>JBAMYA010093846.1:0-21383 GCA_037176975.1 Arrhamphus sclerolepis | reverse complement strand
TGATAGCTGAAGGCTCTTCCACCCTTTCTAGACCTACAGACTCTTGGAACAGCAAGTAAACCTGCATTCAGGGAGTGTTCTACTAGGACAGTAAGGAACTATGAGATTTTTCAGATATGTTGGAGCTTTGTGATTCAGGTCTTTGTATTTAAGAAGTAATATTTTAAACTCAACTATAAATTTAACAGGGACCCAATGTAATGAAGCTAGAACTGGTGAGATGTGGTCTCTACACCCAGTTCTGGTTAGTACTGGTGCTGCAGCATTCTGGACCAGTTGAAGGTTTTTAGCATAACTCTTTGTACTGCAAGAAAATAATCATTACAGTAATCCAGCCTAGAGGTAACAAAGGCATGGACTAGTTTTTCTGCATCCTGTTGAATCAGAATGTTTCTAATTTTCTTGATCTTATACACCTGTTTTGTGAGAGTTAAAAGACAAGTTTTCATCTAAAATGACATGAATATTCCTTATAAATAAGTAATGTAGTGTACCACCTCATATTAATTCATCCCCCATATATAGTTGTAGGTGCCTTCATAAAGGTTTTTTTTCTGGAAAATCCAAAGTTCCATATAAACCTTTTATTTCTCAAACTCACAACAGACTAGAAAGAATAAATACAACAATTTGCAGACTTAAAACCTTGTATTCTATGTTGCATTATTGGCTTTTCCTTTGTGCTTATCCATATTATTTGGAAAAAGAAAGTGTTTATTTTAAAAGTGAGACCCGAAAGAAAAAATGCCATGAATGGATGAGAGCCCTGATCTGCTAAAGCCATAGGAGGTCTTTACATAAGCTCATTTTAAAGGTTTAAAGAAGTAAGAATGTCTTATACTTTACTAGGGGAAGAAAAAAAATCTACAAAATTAATTCAGACAAATCTATAAAGATCAAATAAACTCAACTTTGAGATTCATGACTCCAATATTCAAGAAGAAGGTCAGAATCTTTAAGGACTGGGTTAAACATGTATAACCTTCAGATTTTTAGTAATTCCACCACATGTAACTCAAAATTTTAAAATATCTATCGTCACTGTAACCTGTGATATTCTTTCAGCATTTTATGTCTTCATCTCTTGGCTGTAAATGTCACCTGTGTTTTCCCGTGAATGAATATGTCTCCTGTTCCCTGACGTCTTCTTATCAGTCACCGTGAAACTGAGAATGTTGAGGTTACCTTCATCCGTGACTGTTCCGCTCCTTACCCTCGTTATGGTTTAGATTTCTCGCTGGAGAGGAGGCGCAGAAGAATCAGGTGTACTGTAGTGTAGACTTTTATATATTTCTAATAAATGGAACAGCAGATACATTTTGAGAAAAATAAAGCAGCCTTGGTTTTTCTCAACAGCAAAATAAAGAAAATGATTTTTTTTTCCCCCGATGTAGTATTAAACCGTTTTGATTGTGATTGCATTGGTCGTTTGCACCTGTGGTTTGACCTTCAGCTGAGGTTTAGTTTTCCCTTCAGAAATGTCACAATCAATCCTTTAGAAGTCTCTCTTTTCCTGCATTTTTTTGTCAAATCAGGCAAGTTTTAACATGAGATTACGTCAGGGGATTTTACTTTATGATCATAATAACTTGTCATGATCGAGAAATAATTTGACATTTACATTAATTTTCACATCTGTGTTGTAATGTTGACCTCCTGAACTGACACAACATACAAAATAATGGGGGAAAAAGGAAGTTTAAGCTATCCCACTGCCTTGTCGCAGCGCATGAGCAACAGGGTTCCAAACCAGTTTCTTTTTATACTGATGCTGGTAAATGACATTACATTCTACCGTGTTCATTGTCTTGTAATATTTCTACAGCAAGTGTTCATTTTTACACAATCCTATTCTTCAGGTTAGAAAAGTGTCTGAAGCAGAATTTGACATAAAGTAGGCATACTCACAGTTTAGGTGGCTCCTGAAACTTGGAATCTTTTGTCCATCACAAGTGCACCAATAGCAGGCGTCAAATCCTTCCTTAAAAAGTCCAAAACAAGCACAAAGGGTTTGCAGCGAGGGTCGTCAATTTTGGATATCTTGGAAAGAAATACTGATGAAATTTGTCCTTCAGATCTGAATCCCACTTCAAGTCAGTTATTTCCTACTAGATGTCAGAAGCCTCAACTGTGACTGGCAAATGAAAAACAGTGATATCTGTCTCAAGCTCACCAAAGACCTGGAACCGTTGCTCAGACTCCTGCAGCAGTCCTGTAATCTTGTCTTTGTACCGATGTATGTCAATATTAACTCCGTCTTTTAGACAGAAATGAGCAGGGTCACTACATGACAGCTGTGTCTCCCACAGGGCCATGCCGTCATAATACTGTGTGACAAATTTTTGGGGCCTTGCAGGATTATGTTCCGATTATTGAAGTAAGTGTAATATGCACCTTAAATTCTAAGTCATTGATTGAAGTTCCAACATGGGATTGCCCTTTTTCTCCAGGCTGTCAAGCTGTTGGTGATTGAGTGATTGATTTAAAGACTTGCAACACAATATCTCCTGGTGAAAGATACAGTGAAATGTCCAGAAACTTTCTCACAACACCTGCTTTTTTCCCGACCATTGGCGGTGGGCCATCTGTAGCAGACTGACAGCACGGGTCCAGTCCACTCCAACCCTGTCCAGTGAAAATGTTGCTTGCTGTTGTGGCCGCTCAAAGGCGCCAACTCAAGGATCTCCTTGGTGATGATGATCTCATCAACACCACGGCTGAATATAGCCAGTGGAGCAACATCCGCAATGTCCATACTCTCATCAGCTGTGACAGAAAATGCAACAGATGACTTGAACTTTCTCCTTCATCTGGCTGTCCAGATCTTCAGAAAGATCTGAAATCCTACCGACCACGGTGTTCCTTGTCACACTAATGTTGGCAGAAGCCTGTTGCTTCTCAGGACACACAATTTCTGCTGCTTGCAGCATTTGTTTTTACCAACGCACACTCACAAAATGGCTCTGATGCTACAGCTATGTCACTAGCAATAAGGTAGCTAGCTGTCACAGCTGTGTCACTGGTAAAGACCGATTGCTGTTTCTTCAGACATTCATTTATTTTAACAGTTCTCCTTGCAGGCTGTTCTATTTGTTTGTTTGTTTATTTGTTTTTTTCCATGATAGGTTTGTAGCACCAATATAAATCTTATCAACCACAAAGCTTTCCCATTCACGTCTGTCAATAAATATGAACAGTCCATTTTTCCTGAACTGTGTTTGTTGGGTTTATTTTTGTTTTGTTTTGTTTTGTTTTTCTTTGTCCCAACTGCTCAAATATGCTCCTGTGTGGACACATTTGAAATGGCAGTTACTTCTATTCAAAAACTATAATGATTTCTGCTGTAATTTATACAGTTTTACACATCCCAGGGGCTGGATTGGACCCACTGATGGACTGGTTCTGGCCCCCGGGTTGTATATTTGACATCCCTGGATTAAGTCATCTCTTTAGCGTTTATATTTTTAACATTTATGCTCAAACAGGGAGCTGCTTCTACATTCAACACCAACAGAAGAATACATGTTTATGGTGCAGTAATCATTCAGCAGGATTATTACACAGTGCAGTTACATGCACACAAAATAATATTGATAACACCTCACTGGATTTGTCCTGCTGTGGGAAAACTGCCACTGTCATGTCTTCTGTTGCTGTCAGAAGATGTGACAGGAGCAGAGACATTTCCTGGTTCATTAGGTGCAGGTTCACAGCAGTGCACATCTGATGCCTCTCGCTCATATCAACCTTCATGCACTTCCAAAATGCCTTTAAATTCTGGATACTTCTGGCTTGGTTGCGGAGAAACATGTCATTAAATTGCTCAGCTAGGATGAACCATCTTTGCACTTCAGTGGGTCGAAAAAGAAATAAAAATGCTCTAGCCATTGCTCTAGCAGTAATTAACAATGTTTTCCCATACTCATGTTGTGCGTGCATCAGTCAGATAGACGGTCCATCTGTCTGGTCCAGTTCACTGGCGTTTGTATGACACATATTTTAATTATGCAGTCACTAGAATGGCTGATTGACTTCTGACTGACTTTTCTTGTGGTTGTGGATATGACATCACATAGCTTTGGAGCCTTTGGTAGTGCTACTTTTTTGCGTAATAATTGTCCTTTTGCTTCTTCTTCCTTCTTTTGTCAAAATGCACTACCATTCCTCAAATTTTAGTTGCTTATCAAGGGCTCGAGAATGTTCTTTAAAGGTTTGTCAGCCTGCAAAGCTTGCAGTGTCAATAACGGACTCCTAGCACATCACAAATATTGGTCTTTTTCAAATACTTTAATGACAACAGGGCTCAGTAGATGTTCTTTACTATTACTGTTAATAAATATTATTTACAGGTGGACATGAATTCAGTTTTGCATATGAAACAGCTGATTTCATGTCGGCTGTTGTGACCTTGCCGGGTTAATTTTGACATTGTTGTGTACTTCCAGTTTCCAGTCAGTTTAGCTGCAGATCAAACGAAACTTGAGTTTAGCAGCAAGTTAAACCTGAAAAGTTTTGGTTTAGATTGGAGCATAGTAAACTGGAGCAAAGTGATCCATGTACTCAGTAACAATGAAACTGGCCCTTAGGCCGGGTTCACACTGTAAGATTTATACAGTCTTGTTGGATTAATTTAAATTCATATTGTCTCATCGTGAAATCTACCACCACTGTTTTGAAGTACGATGGACGATTTTTCCAAAGACTGCCCATCTTTTGTTGGAGACGGGTGAAACCAAACAGTAGGAGCTCTGCGTTAAACTTTCAACTGGCCACATCCATTTGCAGGGATGACTCATGCTAATGCCAGGTGTAAACGGACGTATTTACCTCTGTCATCAGACAAGCTAGTATGCATGTTTAAACCAAATGTTAACGGGTTCTCTAATTAGCAGACCTGCCAATTATCCTTTTATTTCTTGTCTATTTAATTTTATTTGCTATGAACATATGTTACATTTTCACAAAAGTTCACAGGACAACTAAAAGTTCAAACATAGCCCCAACAATGCAGTTGGTTTTTTTTTTGTGAACAATTGTTTTTATTTTGAAAGGACATATAGGTATTGAGTACAGAGGCAGAAAGGATGTTTGTCTCCTATTATCTACCCAACCCAACTACCACCCACCCAATAACTCTTATGGTCAACATCTGACTGATAATACAAAAGGTATCATTACAAGTCTGAAAAGTAAATACAGAATGTCGAACCATTTAAGAATAACATTACAAAAAATAATAATGATGAAAATAATAAAAACAGTAACGATAATAAAAATTCCGTAATAAATCCACCCGGTGATAACCCACGCAAGCACGGGGAGAACATGCAAACTCCACACAGAAAGGCCCCTGTGGAGGCTCAAACCAGGAACCTTCTTGCTGTGAGGCAACAGTGCTAACCACTAAGCCACCGTGCTGCCCTCCGTAATAAATAAAATTGAATAATAAATACAATAATAGCAATGCAATATCTATAAATATAAAGACCAGATAAAGAAGGAAAAAACAAAAACAAAAAAACTTAAATTATGTTGTCAGAAATAAAAGCTTTGACCTGATCAAAAGAAGAACTCCATCTCCTCAATGTTTTAGATCCAGCACCATGTGTCTTAGCAGTGGGAAGCTTCATTGAGACAATATCTAGTAAACTTAGAGCCCATAAGCGCCTGTACATTAGGTGTGGGGGGTTCCAGCGGCTAACAAGTAATGTCTTTGCCGCTGTAAGAACAGCAAGAAGAAGGCTTATCTGAAAAGCATTAAGATCAAGGGCAGAGAATTCACAAAGAAAAAGAGGGTAGGAGTTAGCTTAAAATCTTTATTTATTAGAATCGAGATATCATTAGCTAACTGATGCCAGAAAGTTTTAAGAGTTGAGCATTCCCAGAAAAAATGAAGAAAAATGCCTGGTACCCCTTGTGGACATAGGTTGCAATTAGGAGAGTTGGAAAGGTGCATATAAAAATATTTTTATGTGTTAAATATATCCTGTGTGCTAGTTTCCAATGAATCATCTGATGGTTGGGATTTTTAGAAGACATTGTAATTACTTCCCATGTGTATTCAGAAAAGGGCTGTTGTACTTCAGATTGCAAGTCTTTTGACCAAACAGAAACTACTCCTAAGGGTCTGTATGAGGACTTGAGAAGAAAGGAGTATATGGATGAGGCAGAATTATGAAAGGTGCTGTTAAAACACATTAACTTGCATAAGGGATGTAGAGGGAGTTTTACATCCAAGGGGACCCTATAGGCTGAGAGACCTGATCTAATGTGCAAATACATAAGGAATGTAGATGTAGGAATGCTCAGCCTTAATATCCCAGAATGACCTCAAGCCTTTGTCATTGAATAGGTCCCCAAGAACACTAATATTGCACTCTACGCACTGGGAGCATTTAAAAGGGGAGTTATTAGAAAAAGGCTTATGGTTATTGAAAGTGGAAAATGATAGTGCCAGTTTGGCATAGGACCTGCCTGCCTGTCCAAAGGCCTCCAAGTGGACACAAGATGGGAAATGACTGGGCCAAAACAAAGATTACATTGCCTAGCTGAAATACTACAGAAAACTAAGGTTTTTAATTTATATGGCGTCACCATGGACTCTTCAGTGGCTCTCCATGAAACTTTGGATCCTGGATCAAATCAAACTCATAAATGGCGAAGAGTTAATTGATTAAGCATAGAGTTTAAAATTAGGAAGGGAAAGGCCTCCGTCTGCCTTGTTGCACTGAAGAGTGGTCAACCTGATGCAAGGACGCTTCTCATTCCAAATATACTTCAGCAGGAGTCAAGTTGCTTCCAGAAGAGGGTAGAAGCAAAGGTAACATGGCACTAGAAGTTCACACCAGGGAGGATATTCATTTTAATAACTGAGATGCGGGCATACAGCAAATTAGGCAAATTTGAACAATTGTTGCTAATGTCTGATAGAATTATCTTAAAGCTTTTTATTCACAGTATTAAAAAGAGAAGGATAAATCTCTATGCCTAAGTGTTGAAAAGAGGAGACAACTGGAGCAATTTTAGGGAGAGGCAATGAACTAGAGTTAAAATATAAAGGAAGAAAACATGACTTGCTCCAATTAATCTTATATACTGACAGATAGCTGAAATGGTCAAATAATGCAAGGATGTGTGGTATAGATGTGGCTGGTTTATTCACAAATAATAAAATATCATCAGCATATAAAGAAATGCGGTGAAATGTATTTTTAACATTGATGGGAGGAATTAAGTCTGATTGCCTGAGCTAAAGGTTCCAACGACAGCAAACAACAGAGGAGAGAGAGGACACCCCTGACGGGTACCTCTACTCAAGGAGCAGGACTGTGAGCATATTTGTCCTGTTAGTACGACCGCTTTTGGGTTGCTATATAGCACTTTTATCATATCAATAAAGCCAGGGCCTAACCACCAGGACAGACTAAAGGTAATTCAACTCAAGACGGTCAAAAGCTTTCATGGCGTCCAAGGAGAAACCACTTCTGATTGATCAGAAGAATAAATAATATGTAGTAAGAAGCTGAGCCAGATCTAATAAATCCTGTTTGGTCGTCATGAACCAGCTTGGTCATAAAAGATTCTAATCGGTGTGACAGAACTTTAGAGTACAATTTAACATCCACACCAATCAAGGAGAGTGGACGGTAACTAGGGCAAGAGGTAGGATCCTCATTTTTTGTTCAAAAGAACGGAAATAACAGCTGTTTTAATATCTTGTCCGAAAGAAACCCTTCAATTGAGTGATTTATCATGTCTAACATAAGTGGTCCCAGCTCAGACCAGAAAGAGATGTACAACTCAACAGGAATCCCATCCAAGCCAGGGGATTTGCCTATAACAAAGCAGTTTTACAGTCAATAACAGTGTTTTTTTTTTGTTTGTTTTGTTGTTGTTGTTGTTTTTTAGCAGTTGGTATGTCTTTGCCTTTGTCTTAAAAACCTTTAGAATAGAACTTTTTAAAAGATAAAGAACCCTTGAATTGCCCGTCTTTTAACTTTTAACTGGCGATTTAGTGAAAGTTTTTATCAAACAGAGCAGCTTTAAGATTTAAGATGACGTCCCTCATAAATGTTTGAGGCATCGCAACCATACGGCAGTTTTATTACACACAACTTTCCTTGTACGTGTGTGTTGCTGAAAACACACACAAACGTTGTGGCATCACTAAACAAAACTCTCCAACTCCTGAACACACATCCTGAAATAAACCACACAAACCTGCAGTTTACATTATTACATGTTCATTATCGTGTAATCACCCGAGCTCACAGATTTTGAGTTGCAGGTGAGGATTTGGTTCCTCACACGTCTTAAGATCTGTGTCTGTCTCTGTAATCCCTCCTGACGTCAGCTCGTCCTCCAGTGTCTCCCCTCCTCTCCGTTTTCTCCTCACATCCCACTTCGCACTTCCTCTCTGTTTCCTCTGGAGTTGCTTCTTCTTTTTTTTTCAGACTCGTACCTTTGCTTTCTCGTCAAATTTATCTCTCCACTAGATAATAACAGAGATTTTAGATGGTAAAAGATTATAAAATGGAGCTGATTGTGAGAGCTGCATGACAAACATTAAGAGGCTCATGGTGTTCATGATGCATTGTCTGGCTGCAGCTTATGGTAGCTGAAAAGCCAATTATCTTTTTTTCTCCAAGAGTGGGAGTGTGCCAGAGGAAATTGGGCATTGCGATGATGTAATAAAATGTATTGAGGTTTCATGTTCCATGCAGCTCCGACTGTTTGATCCGTGGCACCCTGGGGAAATGTAGTTGACTTCAAGTATACGTGTGGAAATGAAGAGTATACTAAGTACACTACGTTTATCCAGGGAACGCCTGCTGGCCTCCAATACAGGAGGACGACAGAAAAAACCTTCAAGAAGACACTACATGCCCCCCTCTTTTTTTTTTAAATCACAGACTTCCTCGTGGCTTTCCTGAAATGTCTTTGACATGTGGCCAAACAGTCATTGAGGAACCGTAGAAAAGCGTTTTCAGCATTGTTTTTACAGTTCTGCTTATCACAGCTGGTTATAGTGGAGGGATCAACCGCTCGGCTCCACCTCCTTCTTCTTTTGAAACAGGTTTCACAGGTTTGCTCTCTGTCATATTTGTCAAATTCGAGACCATCATAAACTTGTGACTGGAACATTCCTGAAAAAACTCTGAACAGGCGCCAACATGACTGTCTGTTTGAATCAGCTGTGACATCCCAGATTCAAATGACCATAGTGGAGAGCAGCCAGGAGGCTGTTGGGCAGCTATTTTAGTAGAAAAATAAATAGTTTGAAATCAAAAAGTCACAACTGTGCAAAGTTTGCGACTAGCTACTTCCAAACGCAGAAAAACACAAATCCAAAAACACACTATTCCATGAAAGCAAGTTTACAACAAAAAGTTGCAAGTTTTGTCTAAAATTTGGGATCTTATAAATATCTCCTTTTTTTAAATGACAAAATTCATGATTTTAGGACAAAAAAGTTGCGAATATAACAAAATTTTCAGTTTGAAAAAGTTGCAATTCCGTGAAATTTGTGATTTTACAAAAAAAAAAAATTAGGATAAAAGCCAAAATTTTCTTAGATCTGAGATTTTACAAGAAGAAATTGCTATTTTAGGAACAAAAATGTTCAATTTTTCTGGTTTAAAAAAAGTATTTTTCTTAAAATCTTTAATGGTTTTAGAACACAAAGTTTTGGGGGTTTTTTTTGTTTTTTTTTGTTTTTTTATCTTGTTAGCATACCCTAGCATAGCAATTGATTTTTTTGATGCAAGGAACTAGTTTGGCATCAGATAACTCAACTTACCATCGTGGACCGAGTCCAGGAATAGCCAGATGGTAACCATGGCGATGATGTGTCCCAGCATGAAAAAGAGTTTGACGCCCCTGCTCTACGTAATTCCAAGGCAGAGGGAAATTGGCATGATAAGAAGGTGGCATCATTTTTACTGTGAGTTGGGGATGTGATGTCACAGAACACTGAAAATCTGAGCAGCTCACTGACATTTCTTCTGACTTTGTCAAACCAACACGAAAATAAATGATCTTAAGTGAGGAATCTCTAATTTATTTTTTGTCCAAACACTTCCTGTTTTCAAAGACTGTTCTATCTTTGAAACTAACTCACTAACTTTGTGGAACATGTTTTTTTGGATGACATTTGCAGTTTGCTTACCCTTTCTTTCAAAAGTTATTTATGTTGTTGCATGCAAGAATAAAGAATGAAGCAAAAATACACATGTCCAAAAGCCAGGACTGGTCATTGTCTGCAGTAGGCAAAGGTACCTCACACCTCTGCAATAGAAGCATAGGGTACTATACTGGACTGCCCTGGACCGCCTGCAGTCCCGGCCTGTCCCCAGTACAGAATGTGCAGGGAGTGAAACTGAGACAATGACACCTGCATACTTTTACACCCTCAAGACTGTTTGCAGTAAGAATGGAGAAAAGGATCACCTGTAATGTTCAAATGGTTGGTATCTTCATTGCCAGAATGTCTTCTCACACGTTCACGTGCACACTTTTTGTCATTCAGGTTGAATTTGCTCTGAATGTTTGATTCCAACTGGCTGTTCACACAAGATGTTCATGAATGCAAACTCCTGTTTACACATTTCCTACTGCTGCTTTCAGTCAGACTAAGTTTGTTTGTTTTTTGCTGTCAAAAAGGAGATTTGTTATAACTTGAGTGTGGTAATTATTGGTACTGGGTTGACTTTAACGACGCCCTGTAAGTTTCCAATCCTGTTCCGGCCTTGTGTCTCCATGTTTCCCTGCTTCAGTAAACCAGATTCAGATGACTGGATCACCATATCAGTTTGTCACCAACGGCCGCTTCTCAGTACGCAAACCTGCCTGTACTTGTGAAACGTCATTAGTCTCGGCCGGAGTGCTGTTCCAGTTCTCAAGTACGGTAGAGATGCCTGGATGTGTTCTCGCTCCACCCATTTTGATGACCCCTTTAATTTGAGCCAGGCGTTGTTTCAGTAGTGAGGATATTTGGACATGTTTGATCAGAATCAGAATTAATGTGCGAAATTAATTAGTTTCACAGATGAGCTCAAGTTAAGTCAGCTAAACTAAAATAGCTAACTAGCGGTCACTGAGCTATTATCTGGCCCGCTCATTCTAGCCATTTACAAAGAGGTGCTGTCCAGTAAAAAGGAAACAGAAGCTTCAGAAACACAAATGGGGGGGTTTCAATGTGCGAGCACATCTGTGAAGGCCCTGTTAGAGCTTAGTGACATTTACTGGTTTTCAAACAACATATGACACCATATGCTTTGCTCATTAGAAAGCGGTTGGATTATCCAGGAAGTCTGAAATTCAATCTATTCATTTCTCTAAAGCTCCTGCTCCTGGTTTTATTTATTTTCTTCTGAGCCAGTCTAGCGCAAAGATAACTAAACTATTGCAACATGAACTTGGACTGCAGCATTGTGCTCTTCCAGTCATCTACACGCACCCAAAAGTTATCTGCACTCAGTATATATTACATTTATTAACTACTAATTGTTATTATTGTGCTGCTAATAGTGACTCCTGTTTGTGTGTGTGTGTGTGTGTGTGTAGTTTTACAGGTCCTTTCGTGCATTTTTCTGCTGCTCCACCTCTGACGAAGGCTCCACCTTAAAGACATTTTCACGAGTGACTAAGACGCTCCGCACCTTCCGTCAGGAGAGGGATCTCCAAATATCCGCCGCGGCCCCGTCCACAGCCCTCCCTTCACCCAACTCCGCCCACGGGTCCTCGCAGGGAGCCAATCACCTGGCTCCTTCCTCAGCGAATCCAGGCTGCTACGCTTCCGAAACTACTGCTGCAGTCGATCCCAAACCTAAATTGATTCTTGTGGCTCACTACAGGGAATAAAAAAGAGAAACAACAGGAGCTGGACGTTCACAGATAAGAGACCCACAAAGAAGCGGGGGAGCAGGTCTCCAATTAGGACAAATCCTCTTAATAGCAGAAAAGTGCAAAGAGAAAGAGAGCTCAGTGTGAGTCTGGGACCTTTGTAATCCCAGAACAGGCTATCGTTGGTGTGCAAGGACGGCAAATAGGAACACACAAACTATCTGATCCCGTCTACTGTGGGCTCTGTGTACAAAGCAGAGAGAAGATGTGAAGATTAGGGCTACACACAGTGCTTTGTGTTGACATCACACACTTTTTGCCATTAGGATGTACTTGCCATAAAACGGGTCACGCCCAAAAGCACAAACACCGCATTGAAGCTCACTTACCTCTGTCTGAAGTTTCACAAAAAGGGCCTTGAGAGATTCATCCCAGTTTCACATGTAACAAACTTTATATTCATTTGTCGGGCAGCTGTTTGTTCCTCAGAGCAGGACAGTTCATTTTAGTTTACTTTGTCTGTAAAAGAAGTCGGGGCTGAAGGGGCCAGAAGACGGCCCACACGGGGTAAACACGGAGAGGATGATTAATAAGCACCGCTAAAATTAATGAGGATTTTAACACATAATGACTCTTGCTATTGACGGCTCCCATTACCCTCAAAAACATTGTCTTCTTAGATCAACAGCCTGCTTAGTTTGAGAAAAGATATGTTTTGAAAAGGATATATTAGTTACACTTTATTTTAATCCCTTAATCATTTTGTGGTTTCCTAAATGGTTTATTACACCATGTAATGTGGTGGAGCAGATGGCTTATTAAGATTAAGACTCCAAAGCTGCAGTTTCTATGAAGCGTTTTGGCTCTAGTGACTTATAAACCATGTAATAAAGTTTTTATACGGCTGCAGAGCGACTCAAACTGACAGTTTCTTTTCTTTTCTTTTAAGAAGGGGTTGAATGAGGTACTTACCCAGGTCAGTTGATTACCAACAGTCGCGAAAAAAACTTGGTGAGCCCGTTGGGGTTACCACCATTTCCAAGTTGATTAAACGCAAACATAATTTTTCATCTTCATTACATAAAGCGAAGGATCCAAAAGGTAATCCTTGAATTTGGCGAGTGCTTTAAGTTATTTTGGCAGGAATAACCTGAGACGTGGGCAGCAGGAGGAGAAAGTTGGACCTTTCCGTCATTCAAGCCGGTTACAGGTCAGACTTCAGCGACTTAAGTCCAAACTCTGTCAAAAATGAAATGAGGGGAAACTCGGTTTTGTTTATGAAATTTTCGTTGTGCAGTCGATCTTTTAACGTATATTTTGATTACATTTGAACAATGGCATTTCATTTTTGGCCAAACTGGTTGACTGTTCCTGTTTTTCCGCCCAGTTGCACACACACATCATCTCATGTGTCTGTACAATACAAATATCAGCCATCGTTGCCATGCCCACCCTCTTCTACTCCTCCTTCCAGCTGTTCCCGTCAGGGCTTGTCCCAGCCAATCATCCTTCTCCGTCTCACCCTACCGTCTGCATCCTCTTCTCTCACACCAACTATAACTTCCTGTCCTCTTTCTCTACATCCATAAATCTCCTCTCCAGTCTTCTTCTAGAGCTCCTGTCTAGCGGTTCCAACCTCATCATCCTTCTACCGATATATTCACCATCCCTCCTCTGTTCATGTCCAAACCATCTCAGTCTGGCCTCTCTGACTTTCTCCCCAAACATCCAACATGTCCTGTTCCTCTGATGTCCTCTTTCCTGATCCTGTCCACCCTCGTCACTCCCAAAGAGAACGTCAACATTTTAACCTCTGCTACGCCCAGCTCTACTTCCTGTCTTCTTCTGTGCCAGTCTTGAAACCATACAGCTCTTCTGCACCTTTCCTTTTATTCTCGCTGATAGTCTTTTCTACATAAATCACACCTGACACTTTTTTCCCATCCACTCGAACCTTCACCTCTTTTCCACGCTCTCCGTTGCTCTGAACTGTTGATCCTAAGTACTTAAAATCCTCCACTTTCTTCATCTCTGCTCCTTGAAGCCCCAACGTTCCTCTTGGGTTCCTCTAATTCACACATATGTTCTCACTTGTTCTGTCTTGCTGTGGCTTGTCTTCATTCCTCTCCTTTCCAGGACATACCTCCACCTCTGTAGATGTTTCTCCACCTTCTCCCTTCTCTCACTACAGATCACATTGTCATCTGAAAACATCATAGTCCATGGAGGTTCCTGTCTAACCTCATCTGTCAAGCTGTCCATCGCCATAGCAACAAGAAGGGGCTCTGACCTGATGTGTGATGTAGTCCCACTTCCACCTTGAACTCCTCTGTCACACCTACAGCACACCTCGCCACTGTCCTCCAACTCTCATACATGTCCTGCGCCACTCTAACGTACTTCTCTGCTCCTCCAGATTTCCTCATTATTACCACCTCTCTCGCCATAATGTCATCTGCTTTGTCAAGATCTACGCAGACACAATGCAGCTCCCTCTGACCTTCTCTGTACTTCTCTATCAAAATCCTCAAAGCAAATACTGCACCTGCAGTACTCATTTTTTGGCATGAAACCACACCTGTTCAGAAATCATGGCTGTGCCCATACTTCACGCCAAACACTTTGCAGAACATATTAGCAAGGGAATGGTATGTGGATGTTTGAGGGAAAAAAAATCCTAAAACCAGTACTATTTTATGGGCATAATCCTGTAAGACCTATCAAAGAAGAATTTCACAGGATTTAGAGTGCATGACTTTGACTCCCACCTCAGTGAGTAAAAGCATTTTCCTTTGGGATTTCCCATTGTGATTGGATTTAGGCCTATTTATGGCACCCATAGCAAAGCTCCTTGAATTATTTTTCTCTTACTAGACCAAAATGTTATTGAATTAAGTGACAACCATGAGCCTTTTATATTCATGTTACCTGTCTGAATGATATGTTCTTACTTCATCTCCAACTGCTTCCTTGGGATTTTCTTTTTTTTTTTTTTGGCAGCAGGATTTCCATCCGTCCACTATCTATACCTGCTTTTTCCATCTCTGGGTCATGTGAGTCTGCTGGAGCTTATCTCAGATCTCAAGAGGGGAAAGGCAGGGCTTCAACCTGGAAAGGTCGCCAGTCCATCATAAAGCCACATGCAGACAAACGTGCGCTCACAGTCACTCCTACAGGCTATTTATTCTCTGAGCAGGATTTCATATACATGAAAAGTGAATCTTATGCCCTATTGGCGCAGGGCAAGTATTACTTGAGGACCTGCTGTAATATGTAAACATTACGGATAGCGTCTGTGATGTTAATCCAGTGTGTATGTGGCTTGTCTGTGATATTGTATAGTAGAAATTCCAACCACATTACCTACCCTATTTCAGTCAACACACGGGTCATGTGAAATGGATTTTTTTTGTTTTTTTAATTTCCCCTTGCCGCTTTTTCTTCATTTTTCCTAGTATAATTATGCTAGCCATGGTGGATTACATAATCCATGATACTTGGGGACAAAATTCAAGGAATTTGTCAATATTAAGCTTTATGCAGAGACCTATAAAAAGAAAGAAGTTCAGAGAAGCAGCTGCATGGGGTAAGAAAAATTATAATTGTTTACTTCAACAAAAGTGTCATTTGGCTCCAAAATATAGCAGTTTTCCACAGACCCCCATATTAAAAGTATCATCTTTGCAGCATAATTAAACATTTTACAGCCTGGTACAAAAGCGTTTTTTTGCATCTGTGGTTCCATATTACATCCATGGTGAATTTATTTATTTTCATGTAATGATGCATAACATTTAATTCAGTTCGCTTTCATTTATATTGTGTCTATTACAACACAAGTTGTCCCTAGAGCAGAGCATGACCCCCAAGCACATGGCAAAGCTTGACAGCAACAAGGAAAAAACCCTTGTGAAGAAACCTTGAGCAGTGAGCAGGACCCGGCTCATCGGGGTGGGAGGGTGGAGGGTGGAGGGGGGGGGTCTCCTGGGTAAAGGAAGAAACCACTATTGCTATTCTCAGGATGATGAACTATTGGATGTCATGTTTTGTTTTCAAAATCCAACAAAATCAGCAGCTGTCTCTTTTGCTGCTAAGAACAGAAAGACCTGTCAGGGCTGGATTTTAAAGAAATCCATACTTTTATTAGGTATGGATTACATTTATTATAGATTATACATGACACCGTGACTAAACATTTGTTCCAGTTTCCAGAGTCCTTTATAGACAGACAACAGAGTAACAGGTCTTCAAATGAATTTTCCTAAACTGTTTGGTTTTATTCGCCTAGAGATGACTTGTTGTAAATAGGCGCTATATAAATAAATTGAATTGAACTGAATTTGGTTATGCACCATTTCTTCAAACTGTTTGTGGTAAAGTGGCTTTCCCCGCACAGCAGTTGAATTTAGGATCTTGTCTTGCATCCAGTGTTTACTCCTCTTTTTTGTTGTCATTGCTTGTTTGATTGCAGCAAAAAAAAAAAAAAAAATTAATTACTGCAGGTCCCAAGGTAATACTCCAGCGCTATCAGGGCATTAGCTAGCCTGCAATACACTTACATTGCACCACTTGCCACGTGTCATTAACCATCATTGACTTAGATGCTCTCTGCAGTTTCTACCACACCAGCTTTTTCTTTTTTGCGCCGTAGCCATATTACAACTCCGCCAAAAATTCTGAAAAAAGCAGGAAGTTATTTTCAGGTTAGTTGATGTTGCCATGGTGAATCACCGTATTGATGCAACATTGATGATGGATTTTTGCAGCTGTGGTTCATGGTCTTAACCCAGAGTTGTCTGACTCAGAGTTGACTGAACTATTCCTAAACCTACCCATTTCAAACTGGAAGCCAGCAAACCATTATACTCCTTCCACTGTGCTTCACAATTGGGATGTCTTTGTCTTAGTATGCAGTGCCTTTTACACCCCCCACCCCCCACCCCACCCCATGCATTGCTTTGCCCACAACTCTCCTTTGTTCATAGATCATGTTCTCTAATTTATCTAAATGTGAATGTGATTTTTCCAGGTGCTTTGTTTCTATCCTTCAGTTCTTTTTCACATCTTTCATGTTTGGTCTTATGGAGTTGCAGTATAAAACTCTTGAGGAGACAACAAATGGCTCTCTCAGTTTGTGTTATTGTGATTGATGAGCACTGAAGATTTTGAAGATTTCTTTCTAGCAGATGGTCACATACCTCGAGTATCCAGCCGGTGATCCGACCTTTTCCCTGATCACAGCTGGTACAGGTGTTGCCCACACCACATCTCTGATGAAGATGATGTTGGCATAGAAGATGTATGGATTAATTTGAAGAAATATGGTTGGATGGTTGTTTACATGCTTTTTTTTAAAACCTGGGCTTTGATTACTGTATTCAATAAAGACATCAAAACACAACTCTCTTCGTGTGCTCTTAGTTGAGGTAGACTGTGTTAGAAAAATGACTTCAGTCATTCCCACCTCAGGAGAAAAGTTTCGGGACTCTGTATGTTAGGTTGTGCTCATCACACTCGCAGTCTTATTTTGGAGAGGTAAAAAGGAGAACCGGTACTGAAGCAGAGTTGGCAGGAGTATGCCTTTTATGCGCCCATATAAAGACCCTCCTTGGTTTGTCTTTTAACAGGTTGGTGCGAATTTATAAGCAGAGGCTGTTAAATGACAAGACTGACTGAAGAGTTGGTTTCATGTGTCTGTGTCACATAGTTTTACCTCCCTGTCAGGCTTCGGTTGGAGGCAGTCCAGTAGGAGACGTGAATTTCAGGGCCCATCTGTGTCTCAGCGGCACACTCTTGTGAGACCTTGTCGGAAAAATCTGTCTTTGCAAAGCTAAACGTATGCCTATATGTACCCTGGATCCATACTATATGGATTTCAACATTCACTCTCTAATCCTGTTTTCCTTCTACAGTGAAATTATGTAATTTACTTCCAATTTTGCTTTTATCCATCTAGACAACTTTCATACCAACTGGGACACTTAAGTCTTTGCAATTTCATAGCTATTCTTAGCACAGCAAGAAATGTGTGATCTTGACGGTATAAGAGACCTCTGCTGCCAACCTTATTTACAGGAATAAATCACCTAACATTTATCCATGTGTTCCCGTCTATTTAACTGCAAATTTAGATCATACTACATCATCTAATGTAGGATGTGCACTGACTGTGGCAAATTTCTATCTCATACAACCCCACTTCAAAGTGTTGCTGTTGCATTCCATGTGGCTTTTTCATCATGTCATTTAGTGTTTTTCTAATTAAACCCTTTACGAGTATGAATTCAGATGTGTTTAATTTTGGAAAACCTGTCAATGAATGTGAGGAGTGGAGCGTCTTAATTGGGAACATGCTAGCCACAAGCCAAGAATTAGCTTGTTTGTTTTGCCGCTATTAGCATGCTAGCGACGGACACGGAAATAAGCACGACTTGCACTTTACTGATTCAGAGGAACCATGGAGAGGAAGATGTGAAATTGCATTCACTCTTCCCCGGTAATTTAATTACAAACATGAAAACTCCACGGGAGCAGGTTTTTGTTTGTCCTGATTCATTTTTGTTACACAACCAAATGATGTTCTTTTTCAATCAGAAAACTGATTCAGGAGTATTAAAAAGGGAAGCGCAGCCTGCTTTGGCAGCAAATTCACAAACTGTTTCGTGCTGTTTTTCTTTAATTTAGTTTCTCTTTAAGGATTATTCTTTATTTCAGTAATAATTTTCTTGACAGGGGGGGTAAGCGTTTCTTCGTGACCCCATTTCCATGCCTGATATTTGAGGATTTGATACAGAGTATTATAAGGATTTGTTGAGCATTTTTATGGAATTTTGAAGTGAGAACAGTTTCTTATGCCTTCATTTATTTGCTGCATATTTCCCCTGTTAAGAGTTGGGACTGTCATAAAAGCCATGAAGAGACATTTCAGCGAGTTATGAGGGATACATGAAGAGCTTTTGCTGTTTCTTTTAGTTGTGATGCTGTATCTCTTGCTGTTGTTTCTCTTTGTTTGGTGTAAAAGTGCTTTTGTGATGTCTTCTAATTCATTTTTTCCTTTGCTTATGTAACATAAATGAAGTCTTGCCACAAACAGATTGAGATGCTTCGTGTCTTTCTACTGACTTCACCCAAACAAAGTGTGAATTTGTATGCCTTCACTGAAAACAGAGCAAATATGTTACTTTTTCTTTCCTCCATATTAACTCACGCTGATAAACCCATGAATTATTAACGTGAGTATTATTACAAGGAGGAAAACAGATTAACGTTCTGTATTACATCCTTCGCCTCGGTGCAAGATAAATAGCATTTTAAGTGTTGGAAGGGAATATTACGACTGACAGCCGTGAGAGCTAAATGAGCTGAGGTCTGCAAACACTGAAGAAAATTAGGCAAAGGCATAGATTACAACTTTAACACCCTTTTTGGATGTTACAAAGGCCTTAAATAAAGAAACTCTAGCTGCAGTTGCACTAGCGGGGGTAGTTTCTCAGGGCTGAATTGTTGACACTTGTCTCCATTACCAGCAAAGGCCCCACTAAAAAGGCTTTCAGGAACTTTTCAGGAACTTCTACCGGGCCGAAAAACATTCCTGTGGTAGGATAGGTACCCTGCCCTGATAAATCTCTGTATGGGGGTTGGTGGTGTTGACTCGCTGATTGGGTAACTGTGGGCAGGGGAAGTTGTCATTCAGCTACCTAACGTCCACTTCACGTACAGCGCGACCATTATGCATTATACAAACAGCAAGCAGACACACTGCAATCATATTTAGCTCCTCTGATATTTTTCATGTCATTTTAGTTTATTTTTCTTCTTTTATTTCTTTGTTTTTGCTAACATTTTTCTTTTTTGATGGTTGACAAAAAGTGTGAAAGTGGTGCACAACCGCCACCATGTGGTTTGGAATGGTAGTTTACGTGCAACCAGTCGTGTCACCGTAAGAGGAGCGCTGTTAAAGTTCCAGCCTACTAGTTTAACTCCCATCAGTGACATTCATGTAAAGCTGTGCCTCCCATTTTTCTCCAGTGCTTTTACATGCTGGCCAAAGCAAAGCAGAAAAATCCCACAAATTCATGTCCTTAATTACATGAAAACCATCCTCCTGCAAACAAAGATTCAACCCGACATCATCTGCGTGTAACATCACATGATGCATGATGTGAGGACAAAAAATGAAAGATGTTCAGGTTGCATGATATATGTGCTTGTTAAGCATCACCTAATTTCATCATCTGCTGGAAGAGTTAGACGTTCTTCAGTGTCTTCATCTCCCCAGTTTTAACAAACACATTCCCTTCCACTGTTTCCCGTGTCCCGCTGATAGTGTTGCCAATTAAAACATAATCATTATGTCACTACAAATTCCCAGACGTCTCACTTGGTTATGGAATGGAGGGATATGCCTCACATCCACAACTGGTGCCTCCTTTTTTGGACACCTTTTTTCACAACATGGGAGGTGGGAAAAAAGAGGGGATCAGAATTTACCCCTTTATGGAAAATAGCATTTACATGCATGCACGGTGCATGCATGTAAACTGGGACAGAATGGAAATGGGTAGTAAAAGCCAGTATGTACTTCCATCAGCCATCCCCTTTTCCTGCTTTATCCTTTTTATAGTCCTGCAGTTGCAGGACCCCAAACAGATCACCAGTCCATCAAAGCGCCACCCAGAGGCAAACAAGTCATGCATGTATATATTTAGTCCTGTGGACAATTAGAATCAACATGCATGTTTTTTTTTTGTTTGTTTGTTGTTGTTGTTTTTTTAGAGTAGGCGGAAGCCAAAGTAGCAAGAGAAAACCTACGCAGGCATGAGGGGAATGTTTTCTTTTTTCTAATAATTTATAATTTAAAAAAAAACAACCTAAAACCCTCCAATTCTCCACTGTGTGTGGGTGTAACGAGTGTACATCTACACAAAGTTCACAGCTTCCAACTGACACATTTAAACTATTTACCTTCTCCCACCTCATTTCAGTATACATACACACACATAAATACATGGCTGATCTGGTCCCTACTGCTCATCAGTCCACTCCGCTGCCGCCACTTCCTGAAAGAGAAGAAACTACAACTCCCACCTTCCATCTCTTTTACCTCGTCTTCCCACCTGTTTTCAACGATGCACCGAATATAGTCCTTTGTTTCATCCACATGCTCCAACCAAGCACAAACACACTAATTTGTCAGCTACATCTCTGGTATAAAATGAAGATAAAAATACACTAATGAATTCAGAAAGATGATGAGTGTGTTGATAAAGTATCAATACACAACTGGACAATTACCAAAAACCAATGAGATATACAGTAAGTGTGAAATTCAATAAACATCAGCTGTAAAACAAAGAACAATGGGATTTGGAAAATAAATGCAATGTACAATAAAACAAAGATAACGTGACAGGAAATTAAAATCTGATGAACAGTAGCAAAATTATAAACAGAAGACAATAGGTGACATGAGAAGTAAAAATCAATGGACAAAAATTAAACAGCAAACAAAAGACAATATGTGGTGGGAAGAATAAAAT
>JBAMYA010093779.1:0-21387 GCA_037176975.1 Arrhamphus sclerolepis | reverse complement strand
CTGACACAGTCAGATCTGCATCGGTAGGTGGATCCACAGGAACAAGGCCAATCATCTGCAGGGGCTGACACAGCTGAATCTGCATGAAGGCCCAGGAGGGCCTGGGCCATAACAATGGAAATACTGTTTGACATAAACCTGGTTCTCCTAAAATCCAGAGTAATCTGAGTATTTCTGCAGATGACAGGACTCTCCTGGGAGTCTGAGGTCTTCAGAGTGAAGAGGAATGGTGAGAGTCCAGTTCTCTGTGGTGGTCCTGCTGCTGACCACCTGATCAGACATGCAACCATTCAGTCAGTTTGTCTGGTAGATAAGAGTTTTGTTGAAATTGAAATATAGTCAATCATAAAAACTGAACTGAAACAAACATCTCATTGGATGGCAGTGACTCAAGCCTTCTAGTCGGTAAATAAATCAAGAGGAGTTTTTATCTTTCAAAAAACAGACTAAAAGGAAATTAGTAACACAAATGTTGCATATGTTTCTTGTTACCCAGAGAAGGAAAGTTCATAAACAGAATTCCATACTTCACAACAGCGTAGAAACCTCCAGAAGGGTGAAAACTCTGTACTCTAAACATAAAAACAAGTTAAGATCTTGTTTATGGCTGACAGATAAGCAGTGTGATCTGGAGCTCTGAACTGATCATTGCAGTGTAAAAAGTCAATGTAAAACTGGTATTAAATGTTGCCAATATCAGAGGGAGAACTAAACATAATTGTAAATACGTTAGACCTTTAGGCATATGTTGTTGCTGCGAGTTTTAATTTGCTGCTAACAATGATCCAACACAAAAACCACTTCACTGATTCTGTCCTTGAGGTGCACAGTAAACAACATCTGCAACAAAATGTTTTCTGTCTTGCGTCTCATTAAACACACATACATTTACCAAGTGTTTCATAGTCAACCACACATGGATGTGAACACACCTCTGGCAATATACCCCCAATGAAAACTGCAGAAGCATCTGTCTATTCTTACAACTGCAACTGTCCTGGGAATCCAGAGACGACACTGTCACGCAGCAAATCCTCCTGTGATTATACGACAGCAGAAGCACCTCACATGTTTGTCATTCTCATTCAAGAAAAAGCAGCATCAGCGTAGAAACGTCCGTCTCTCTGGGGAGTGGTCTAGTGCCCTCTTGTGACTGGTGACATGGAAAAACTGCTGCCTGGCTGAATGCCATCAGTCACAGTAAGCAATACTAAAGACTTTTTGTTGTCACTGAGGCTGTGAAACAAAAACAAAAACTAATTTTTAGTCTGATGTTTCCAAGCACCTATAATATCCTGCACACTCCTCTCCTGTGAGAGTCCAAATTGAACATCTCCTGCGGATGTTTTTCATCAAAGCATCTCTCACACACTGGTACTATACAACACACTACACTGCATTTACCCATCTAAACACCTAAATCTGGTGCTGGTGTTCCAGCCAGTTCAGAACTGGAGAAACTTTGAGACTGAACTGGTTTATTAGTCTGCAGGGATCCCCTACAGATCCACACTAACACTAAACTTAGTGGACGTCCACTAGTGATTTCTTAATTTCAGCCTGTCTGCATTTTTTAAACGCTCATAAATAACAGTCGGTGTTTATGGAAGCTCATTACATGCCAAGTAGTGTGTCGAAATGCTGACCAGTATTTATGAACACCATTACAAACAGGATTTATACACACTGTTTCTAACAGGATCTATAAACATCACATATCATCTGACAACGTTCATAAAATACACTAGACATTCAGAAAATGCAGCTAAAGTGAGTTTAAATCAAATACACGCTGCTTATATGAAAACAGCACTAAGAGGAACTATGAACTCATATTTGCTTATTTGTTTTTCTTTAAATTTAGTGATGCTTTCAGTTTATATCTACAATAAGACTCAGTCTCTAGATTCTTCTCTTATGAACTTCCTTTTTACTCAACACCACACTGTATGTGTTTTTTTTTAAACATAACAGTCATGGTATTTTAGTTGGGTGGTTGGTTTACGTTTGTCTCCAACCCTGAAGTGATACTCTGGACCAGGTAAAGGCTGTTTTATACTTTCGCGTCAACAATACGCCATAGCTACAGCATAGGAGTGAACACTACAGCGTAGCTACATCGTAGGAGTGAACACTACAGTGTTGCTATAGCACAGGTGTGAACACTACAGCGTAGGAGATAACGCTACAGCGTAGGAGTGAACGCTACAGTGTAGGAGTGAACACTACAGCGTAGCTACATCGTAGGAGTGAACACTACAGCGTAGCTACATCGTAGGTGTGAACACTACACCCTAGCTACAGCGTAGGAGACAACACTACAACATAGGTGTTAACACTGTGCCCTTGCTACAGTGTAGGAGTGAACACTACAGCGTAGCTACATCGTAGGTGTGAACACTACAGCGTAGCTACAGTGTAGGTGTGAACACTACAGCGTAGCAACAGCGCAGGTGTGAACACTTCACCCTAGCTACAGCGTTGCTACAGCGTAGCCACAGCGTAGGTCTGGAATTCCAGATGGAATTATAAACGGCAGAGATGGCATAAGGACAGTGCGTAGCTGCTTTGCAGAGCATATATCAGGCTTTGGTGTTGGCACCATTTTCCCACCAGTTCTATTGGTGCAGAGTCTCTGCTTTGATGTAGAACTGGTCCTAAGTTTAACACTGGCTCCAAACCATCACTCTAACAGCTTTGGTGGAAAAGGGGGGCATTGAAAGCAGTTTTCTGCCAAGACCAGTATCTCAGAAGAAAGTGACCAGCTCTGCACCAAAATGTACAGATTTTCTTTCGGTTTCATGTTATTCTGTTTTTGTAGGCTGGTCTCATCCTGCTGAAAACCTAATTCATCGTGTGAGTGTATTACCCTCAGACTAATGAAACATGTAAATAGTCTTTCTAAACTGAGTGCTCTTTGAGAATTGCTCCATGTTTCTCAGTCCACAAAATAAGTTATGTGAAGCGAGCAGAAACTGTAGAAATACAAATAAATTAAGCTTTCACTGTTGGCAGCAGATAAAAAGCAACAACAACACTGACCTGCTGAATTACTATTATTATCTGAGTCAACAAAACAATCTGAATCTAGTCAAAGGTTATCTGTTTGATTTTCAGCCATATCAGGAAAACTTTCAACGATTTCCCTGGAGTTACATGTGGAGGTAAACAGATGCATTGTAAACAGGCTGTGCTCTACAAACAAAATTCATTACATAACCTGCAGTGTTTCAACAAACAGGGTCTTTCCCCTGAAGTATTAGTTGGCTGCTGAGCAGCAGAGATGCACTGGAGCGAGACTGATCTTCATTAGCTCGCACTTCAGAAACTGTTGAACAGGTCAAAGCAAGACATATACGTTACATGGGACATTTATTTTATAAGAAGGATATCAGTGGCAGGATTTAATAAAAACACAGCAGGTAAACAATTTATCGTCACTCAGAAAGCTCTCCTGATACCAATGTTAAGTCTCTAATTAAATTTTCAGCTGCAAAACTTGACAGTAATTATCAATCATGTGCATTAAAACCTGTTTATCACTTTTATCACTGTGACAAACACAATAAGCTAACTTCATTTGCGGCTGCTCCTATTCAGGGAGCATGTGATTAAATTGGCTAAATATTTATGCTGGACGTCCTTTCTGAAGTGGATTTGACCCTTCACCTGACAGCCCGACCAGGAGGTAGGCAAACACAATATCTGGGGGAAAAAAGAGAAATGAAGGATTCTCTGAGAAGAGAAAAAGCTTGTCGGTGTGTATCCATGGTGAGAAAGAAAAAGCGTTATAAAACAGAGGGGGACTGGCAGAGATGGAGGGAGCAGCGAGACGAGGACTCGCTGCTATATTTATGTGGAGCCTTGAGCAAACTCTTTCAGTGAGTGAGGGATAGCATGTGTGTGTAGACAAAAACAATATATCGTACAATGATGGGCGCTGCTGGTTATCTGCTGCAGATCTAGCAGGACTTTGCAGCAGCGGCCTTACAGATGTGTCTGTCAATAATGTGTGTTTACATTCACAGGCAACAAAAGTCTTAGTGTTGGTTTCTGTATTTCTATATTCTATATCTTTGCCTGATGTTTTTATCTTTGGATATTTGTTTTGGACAAAAGAAAAAAAAAATCATTGTTTTCAAGATTAGTCAGCTGTCCCTTTACAGATTTATTCTGTTTTTGTTCTTTTGTTTACATATGTTTCAGCTTACCAAACAAATTTAAGGATCAGACAGAAATAAGCTGAGTTAAAAGAAAACTGATTTTTAAAAAAGAATTCCATTAATTCCATTAAATTAATTTTATCAATGGGGAAAAAAGCTATCAAAAGCTAACTAGCATGCCCCACCCCCACTGAAGCATGAATTAACTGTGATGATTAACCAGTTTTTTTTTTTTGTTTTGTTTTGTTTTTTGGGCGGGGGGGTTATAAGTTGAATTCCATTTCAGTGGCCACCCCACGTATGATTACTGCAAGAACTGTAAAATCAATAATCTGGTTAATCTGGTCAAGCTGCTGCAGCTGCCAAAGAAGAACGCTGCGTGCCACTCTTCATCTTTTACAACATGCTGGGTATCGACACCTACAACATATTTACAATCTGGATGCTAATCAACCCCAACTGGAACCAAAAGAAACGCCAAAGAAGACAACGTTTCCTCGAGGAGCTAGGCAAGGAGCTAGGCAAGGAGCTAGGCAAGGAACTGGTGACAGCACCCATCCAGAGGTGAACACATGCATCCAGGACTGATGTAATTGTGAATATGTGTGGTTTTAGGAATAAATGAAATAAATCTTGAACAAATAGTCTTCCATCGGTGACAAGAGGAAGTGTTGAAAAGCGTTTGGACCATCAAGGGACACAAAGCACCTGCAGAAACTGCAAAAAGTACATCTGTGGTACATTTACTGCTAAATTCTGTGATGCAGATGTTTTGTAAACAGGTATTCTTGTCTTTTTTCTCAAGCACCACCTCAGCTGCAAGGAAAGTTCAAGCATTGCATTCAGAATGATATGAAAACATGGCTTCACCTCATTTTTTTTCAGGATAAGTGATTTATGACACCCAAGTCTTGAGTATAGTGGATTTTAACATCAATTGTAACTTTTGACAAAAAAAGAATCGTCATGAATGACTGAAAACGCTTGTGGCTCAGCCAGGTTGACTTTTTTTTTCCTTTTATAAATTAAATCGTCATGTAAAAACTGCTTTATGGGATTACTCAGGTTATCTTGATATAGATACAGCATTTTTATTTGTTTTTGTTTTGTTTTTTGTTTTTCTCAAAGAGACAGAAAAATAGAGTTGTCAACACGTCATAACCTTTACTGCAACATGTGAATACGTAAATAATGATTTAGATCAGCTGGCTGTTAAAAGGAAGTCTGCTAACCATGTGCAACCTGGCCGATCACAGTGAGAGCCATGAAACTATAAGCACTACTCCGAGTGTTGGTTAAAATACTATATAAATACAATATAAATACAATCAACTACTATGTAGTTGCGATGTTATTGAAAAGCTAGCTGCTAGAACACTTGGCTAATGTTCTGGTCTTGGAAACAGTAACAGAAAACACTGAGATCCTCCATCTGTCTAGATGTGGTTCTGATCTATCAGGCCAGTTTCCTGGTTAATGTTATAACAGCAGATAATATATATATATATATATTCCACGTCACATTCCAGACTATAATATTAATTGTAATCCCCTATCACAGCCTTTAAAATGATTGAGTCCAACTCTGCAACATATAAAGTCTGAGCTAAATCACAGCTAATGTAATAATAATGTCTTAATTTAAAAAAATAAGTTGAGCCAGATTGCATTCATCTTCAACCAAAGTGTGCACCTAATTACAAAGTTGATCGACTGCCAAACTACATATTTAAAAAGACATAATGACATTTTCCATTTTCTTCCTACTTTTTCTTGCATGTTTAATTCTGCTGATTTTCTTTCTTTTTTTTCTACATCTGTCCAGTAATATAAAGTCTGCTCTTTAAATTCAGCCAGACACACAGACTGTGCAGGTAAAATCAAGGTCAACCTCTACTTCTTAGATGAGGGATTGCTCATCCAAGTGTAAATCCAGCCCTGAGCTCCACCACATCACTGCTGCTGCTGCTGGTCTTAATGGGAGGCCACCTCCTCCCAGTTTGCTCCTGATGTGGCCTCAGATATACGGCCTGCTGCTACAGTTGCTTTATTCCATGTACGTTGTTGAATCTTACAGTCCAACACAGTCATCGACAAAATGTCGTCTTCAAGTTTCACTCACATCTGTACAAACTTTGGTGCACTACTGCTAAGCATAAACTCTCCTTTGAGCTTAACCAGTTTTGACATAACCCGCATTTAAACCTCTATTTGAA
The DNA here is from genome assembly GCA_037176975.1 of Arrhamphus sclerolepis. Taxonomy (NCBI): domain Eukaryota; kingdom Metazoa; phylum Chordata; class Actinopteri; order Beloniformes; family Hemiramphidae; genus Arrhamphus; species Arrhamphus sclerolepis. Next base: position 15,008 of record JBAMYA010093779.1, on the reverse strand, counting down.
TCTTTCTCTATTTTATTATTCTGTTTTTATTCTCGCTGAGGCTTGATTAAAACAGAAGAGCGTGATTGCCATTATGCTGCTCCTGCTATATTTCAGTGCCCTGGTCATATTGCAAAAGGCAGCTCAAGGCCACGTCCCAACATTTTTCATTATGAATCTCATAGTGTGTGTTTGTGTTTGTGTGCGTGTGTGTGTGTCCGTGGCACAACCTTGGCCACTGCTGGCCATGCTCTGACAGAGGCCATTTGTTAGTTTTATGGTTTAATTTGGCTGAGCTCTAATAATTTGTACCTGACTGCGCTTCACTCAGATGTACTTCAGATTATTTTCTTCTCAACACTCGGATTTGAAAGCTGTGATTTGTCGGCGTTTGCCTGCAGCAGCAGGCTGCATCCTGATAATGACTGCATGTGTGGTAAATTAATGATGCTATACCAAATATATTTTCTTGTGGCGCAGTCCCTGCACTAACAGTTAAGATGGAGAATTTAATTTTTTTGCTTGATTTACGGAGAAGAAAGTAAATGCAGATTTAGAGCTGACACATTGATTGGTCAATAAATAGATAATTCATCAAATGAAAGTTATGAATGATTGTTCAATTTCTCTGTGACATTTTTGCAGTCTGGATGTCACACAGGGACCAGGAAACTTGGACACAGGTGTTTTTCCACATTTTCCATCATCTTGGAGCTTTGATGATGGCTGCTTCCTGCAGGTGCAAGAAACTGTGCTGTTCTGAGACCAGCTTTATCCAAACTATTAGAAGGCATGCACTTCTTGTAACCTACAAGCAAAAAAAACACTTTTTTTGCTTTCTTGTTGATTGAAATGCACATCACAGCCCAGAGCAAACCTTCCTGAACTGAGTTAATAGCAGACAGGCTTATCGCTGTGTCCTTCTGTCACACAATGAGCTGAAGAGAAACCAATCTAAATGTAGTACATGAGATAGATCTGCTCAGTGACCACAATCTATGCATTTGTTTACAGTTTCTGTGTTTAGCCAAAGGAAAAATGTACATGTTGAAATATGGCATGTGTACATAAAATGCATAGTAAGTGTGATGGGAGGTAGAGCCTTCAGTCTGGTAGCTGGAAGCAGCAATGCAGACCCTCTCCACCTTTAAAGTCAGGCTTTTATTTGACCCTTTTTAAAAGTGGGGACCTTTTTTAAACTTTGCTCTCTTCATTTTCCAGACATATACTGTCTATATGCGGTTATTTTCCCATGACCTTTATGTTCTTCTGTTTTCTTTTTTCTCTGTGGTTGAGCCTCTGAATCTGCTGGAAGTGTGTGCATGTTGAAAGGGAGTTTTTTTCTTTCTTTCCACTGTCACCACCTGCATGTTCACAATGAAAGACTGACACAGTCAGACAATTTCTTTGAAGAATTGGCATTATATAGATCCAATCATAACGACAGGGGTTATCACAAATGTGATTGTACTTGGATATAATTGGATTTAAATTGGACTAAAATGAATTCTGTTTTATTAACCTTTTTACTGAACTGGTAGAGCCTGGTTTGTTGTGAACAGAGATATAGATGAGGATTAGAAATTGGAGCTAAACTCTTATTGGTTGTGGACTTATTACTTTCTATTGATTCATTTCAAAGTGGAGGGATGGCATTCAAATAATTTCTATGCTACTGGTATTTATGTAACAAAAATAATGATGTAAAAATTATCATGAATGTTTATTTACAGGATTATTCACATTAGTGTGTGCTGACCCAATTAAAAAACAAAATCAAAAATCAAAAGACAGTGAAAGATTATTTCATTTTCAGTGCTTAACCTGATAAAACAAATATTCTGCAGAGAAGCAGCTACAGCAGTTATGTGACTTTAGTGCCGTTGAGTTTCACTGGTGTCATCAAGCCTCCAGAACATCCTCATCTAAAGGTTAAGTAACTCTGGAAAAATCTTCAGTTTTTAACACACTAAACTGGCCACTGCTTTTTTAAAACTCAAGTATGACTTTGTGAGTTAGTTAGCAGGAAAGCTTTTACAGTCAAACATCTGCCTTTATCCACCACAAAGGGAGGAGAAAAAGAGCAGAAAAACTCTGACCAAGTAAATATTAAAAGATAAGCAGCCATTCAAGTCAGCGGAGCCAAGTCCTACAAAGATGTCCTGCAAGTCTGCAGAATAATGCCGTCTGAAGCTGCAGCTGTGGAGGACAAGCTCAACACTGTGACAAGTGCAGAGGATTGTGGGCGACGCAGTTGATGCAGATCTGAAGTCAGTGGATTAAAAACACCTGAAGACTCTGAAATAACAGCCTGGGTTCATACAGATAAGAGGGTTAAAAGTAAATGTCTCTGTCCTAACTCAATAATGAAAATATTCAGACATGTAAATCTGCTCATAGTATTTCAGAACTGTTATTTCCATGTCATGAATATATTATAGAGTAATATCACTAAATATAAATATCAGCTGCCCATCAAAACCGAATCAGCATAATATATTCATGGTGTCCATCTACCCGCTGATCTCACTTCTTCTCCTCAGCAGTGGACGGCAAATAAAATATGAACAAAGCTGTTGTGTTAGTTTGTGATCTGTCGTTCGATGCCTCAAGTTAAAAATATTTGAACAAGAAAATGGAGCAGAACTGGACAGAAATGTGTGTTTGAGGACCCATATCTAATTAGTGAAGTATTTTCAGGCACAGCAGAAGCAGAATCAGTGAGTGAACGCATCTAATGGCGTCTCCATAAACATGAACATTAACATAAACAGCTTTATGAAGATGAGTAGGATGTTCTAGAGCAGGCACCAAGCAACCCTCACTTATCTGCCTTCTTCTTTGCCTCTTCTTCTACTGACTCATTCGTTTTTTCATCTCTTTTAAATAATGTCAATCATTTTCCAAGAATGAGCTGCTGGCAGGATGCCACTGGACAGTCGTGTCGGCTTCCAGCTCTCGTCTCTCATCTGACACCACTGATTACAGAAGAAGGGAAAAAGAAGCAGGGCTTCTCCATCAGCAGCGTATATTAGCCAGCTCTCTGGGGCACTTGAAAATTAAAATCCAAACAAGATCAGAATGCAAATACCATGAAGGCTATATTTGGAGGAAGGTCTGCTCTGGCAAAAAACAACATTTTTCCAAACTGTTCCCAGCAGAACGCCACCAAATTCAGAATCACACGACACTAGCGTAAGCAGGTGTCACACATAAGGAGGTTATTCCCACCAGATCTGATGTTTTTGCAGTAATACTATTTGCAACAGCTATTTGTCCTAATTTGTACCAGGAGAACAAAGCATTTCCTCGTTTTGTACGTTATTTATTTAACAACTTAAGCTTCTTCCATAGATCTCAAGTTCAGTTCAACTCATTCAACTCACTTCCGACAGTCCTTCAGAAATTCTAGAATTCTTGAATCGAAAAATGAATCACCAAAAATAACCAACACAAGTCCAGGGTGTTCATTTATAAACACTGAGTATTCATAAAACAGGGAAGCTGTGTACGTCATATTCCACACAAAGATTGTGATCTATAAAAAACAAAGTTGACGGGACAATGCTTGCACCTTTACACAAATTTTGAGTTGTTTGTGTCTTAAACATGTTTCTGACAGATGCAGAGTCCTGGTGGCCTGAAACTTGCCACTGACGGGATGACTGGCAGCAGGAACATCCACCGGCTCCTTTGCATTGATCATTTACGGTAGAATGTGGGTGTGTTAAGGGTGGGATGTGCAGCCATTCTACCTGCGCAAACTTCCAGGTCCTTGCACCGAGTACATACCAGGTAAGGAACCTCAACTGGACTCAACTGGCCTGTTCCAGGATGCTCCAGGATCTCCAGGATGCTATCGAGCAGACGAGGGGGAAGAACAAACTTAACCCCGAACCCTGACCCATAAATGCAGAAAACCTTTAACTTCAAAACAGTTCGCTTACTTTTTTCCAAGATGAATGGTTGCAATATAGACTGTAAATAATAATAATAATGATAATAATAATAATAATAACTGGTATGAATGACAGAGAGTCATTTTTTAAAGAAAACCATGAAGTCATTAGTATCACGTATCTTTTGTCTGAAATGGTCTGAGTGTTTGTTGCTTTCAAGAAAGGTGGAGGCACATCAACATGAGCGCTAAAATGTTAATTCCTTAAAGACCTAACTCAGCCTACCAACGTCTCCTCTGTCCTTTTTTCCGTAATGCAGGTAGTCAGAATGATGATGATATCAAACCTGCATCTGTGCTTTCTGCAGCGAGGACACGCGGTTCCCGTCAGTGTTTCCCACGAGCGGATCAGCAGCAGCCGGCATACTAATCACACTGCATGCTGCTGCAACCCTTACAGCATTTCATCCTGTGTTGCGTCTTTTAAAATATGTCAGAGAGCAGAGACGAAATATGTGTGTGAGCCAGTCTCTGCTTTAATCCTTACACCGATGAGCTGAGGAATAAGTGCTTTAATAAAGCCAGTTACGTTTATAGCTCAAATAGTCTCACGTGATACCTCTGTGTGACATTTATCCACCACTGATGTTGTTACACGGTCAGCAAACACTGACATTTATCACTGTATCAACATTAGACTCACGCAGAAGACAGCACTCTTTTTTTGGGTGTCGTCTCTGAGAATCTAAACCCACCAAGTCACTTTCTATTCTCTCAGCAAACCTTCTCTCACTTTCCTCGGAGCACACTTTAAATTTGATCATCCATCTTCAAAGAGAGTTATAATTTTGGGGAGGTTGGGGGGCGGGGTTGAAGATGTGAGGATGGGAAGCAGGCCAAACTGAGATTTAATCGTTTTTCTCTGTAACTGTCCAGCTGTAGGTCTACACTGCATGCTTGGAGAGAACAGAGACAGAAATTTCACATTCACATCAGGTCATCCCTCCATTAATCTCAGATGAGCAGTTGCGTGGTTACAATGTCAGATTAAAGAAGCATGGGTGCAGGTGTGCTGCTGCAGTTACTAAGCAGCCATCTTCCACCTCAGATGTGCATTCAGGCCCGCTCACACCCCAAAGAGCTGCACCACCAGCAGCGCTCACACTCACCCTGTCCTCGCTTCTCAGCTGATGACAAAGTGAAACTTCCAACTCAGAGAGGAAGTCCTTGTAATTAGACAGTGATATTTTTGGCTTGTCAGTGTGGGACATGTCATGAAGGTGAGTAATTGGTGTCATTGAGTGAACAGTGGGACAGGATGAGTAAGGGATCTAGATCTATTAGTGGCCACTAATCAGTGTCTCACGCTGGGCTCTGAGAGACAACCAGCTGGTTTTTCAGCTTTGCAGGGACAGCAGAGACCAGGATGGTGCACAGAAAGTATTGTGTGTGAGGTTGCATCACCGGTGCCTTGAAATTTGAGGCATTTATGGCTATATCTGGCCACGATGATGCTATTTCTGTACGCACAACCATCTTACTTGACAATGCCTCTTCTCAGCACGCAGGAATCTCACTTCAGAAAAAGAACTTATCATCCAAGTGGCAACTAGGGCAACCTGATGCTTTGAAATCTGACAAGCATGATTCATTTATCATACCAGCACCTCTTTGTTTAAATATCAATGATAGGAGCCAAATTTCTGCTGCAACTGTTGTTGAAAATATGAGCACAAATATCTGCAAGTTTTCTTTTCTGACACCGCATGCAGAGGTCACAGATCCAATAAGACAACTCTGCAACAGGTCCGTTTCAGCACCTGAGTGCTCTACATAGGCCACATGCGTCACTTTTATCACTTTTTCAAAACTCATGGTTTCTGGAAAACTTGCTGTTTCTATACTCAAAAAGTTGAAATTATGGAAAAATTTGCAATTTTACAACTTGTAATTTTATGTCAAAATGTTGCAAACAGTTGTAATTTTAAGTTAAAGTTATAATTTACAATTTGTCATTGATAAACATCTTTTAGAAAATTGCAACAAACGCACCAAATTAGCTTCTTCTTTTTTTTTTTTTACAAAAAAGTCAACATTTAGTACAAAAATCTCAATTTTAGGAGAAATTTGACATTTTATGACAAAAATTCAATGATGTAGTTTGTGAACTTGTGATTTTAGTACAAAAGCATCAATTTCATGATAAAAGTGTCAAATTTGGGGAAAATTTGAGATTTTATTACAAAAAAATCACTTATTCATTTTTATTCCTTTGTTTTTTGTTAATGACCAAGTCCAGGAACTAGAGGGGACTCTGACAACACAGCTGGTTGATAAAGTAAAGAACAACCGTCCCTTAAGCGGTAACCATGGTGATGATGTGGCCAGGAAATAGAGTCTGACCCCCTCAATGTAGAGTATACCAATGTCCCTATATTCTCAGACAGCATTACTCAGTGGCAGCTATCTGCACCACTATGAGTACAGGATGATTTCAGACACAAACACCTTTTAAAACACACACCTTGAAGCAAATGATCTTGACATCTTTGAAAATTTGAAAGAATTGTTAACTTTTAAAGGTCCAGTTCATCCTTGGGTACAATTTCCAAATATATGAAGGTCCCACTTTTGAGTCTTTTTTTTTTTTCTCGGACTTTGGGTCTGTTTCCAGGTAGTTTTTCCACTTGTTCTCATTTATGAAAAGATCTTTGATTGCTTTCATTTTATTTTTTTCTAAAATGCCATACTGCAGCAGAGTCTCCCAGGTTTTGCCTCAACCGAAGGATGATACTGAGGGAGTGACACTGAAATCACAGAATCACAGCTTTCACAGCTTGCAGGTTCACTGACTTCACAGATACAGCTCCAGGTGTTGAAGACTCTGCCTCACCACAGAAAATAACTGCCGCTTTATCTTTTTTATGAATCAGGGATTATTTCTAGGTCTTATCTCAATGTTTCACGGATGGAGAACAGTCAAATGTTTTACTTGTACTTGTAACACTTGTAACACAGCGTCTTGTAACCCTAATGAGTTAAATCTCTTACACCCAGGGAACTGCATCAAAATTTTAAAGTGGTTATATTTTGGAATGAAATGTAGGACAGTGGAGACAAAGCTTTTGTCTTTCATGCATTCCTCCAACTTCCAAATGTGCATTTGTTCACTCGTTCATGAGGTGTGTGCTTATGCACAATGGTACAGCAGCTTAAAGACATGAAAGAAGCATTTAGATTTCACAGATCTGAACGATGTTTGTCTCTGGTGCCTGGATGTGTAAAGTGCTAAGTTCAAGAGTCAGTTGGAGAGGCTGCGTGAAGCCTGAACTGTCTCCGCAGGGAGCCGAGCACTGAGGAGCAGCACATATCTGAATGTTGACAACATTTGTTGGCAGTTGAGCTGCACTGTGGCGTCTCTGGGCACTTCATCTGAACAGAAGAACCTCACTCTGCTGCTGATACCTTTTAAATGGTGTTGACCAAAAAAGTAGAAGGATGAGAATCCAGTCACTGTGATATGAGTTTGCAGTGGATCTGAAGGATGGTGCTTCACCCTAACAGGAATCAGGAGTGTAACAGTGGGTTTCCTGACAGGATATATTGCATTGCCTCACTCTAATAGCCTAGAAATCTAGATGGACTGCTAGCTAATTTGGATTTGTTCAGCAGGTCTGTCAGGCTACCCTCCATTGAAGCAGTCAGATCAGTCTATCCTGGTAGAGAGTCTCTCAGAGGGCTTAACGTGAAGACGACAGAGCTGAGACGTTGTAATCTGGACAGTAGCAGTACTTTAAACATTGAAAGTTAAATAAAGACTTGGACTTCCATCGCAGTCACTTGGTGATGAGGCAGATGAGGTCCATCTAATTTATAAATGATGAGAGACATCTCGTAGGCTTGACTTAAACAATAAAGGAAGATATCCAAGAAGTAATCTGAACAAGATTATATTATCTGTCTATCATTAGCTGTAGCCAGCTAACATTAGACAGAACAAAAAGTTTTTGAAGACACTGGTTGAATGTTTTAGCACATGGGTTATTCTCAAACTCTGCTTTAAAAACATCAACAATTGTTGGATTCCATCTGCATTACACTGAGGGATGGGAATCGAAAACCCAGCAGTTCGATTCCATGGAATCTTTAAACCACCTACCCAACGATATCACTTATAGGTTCTGCTAACGTCTGACGCATTTGCATGATGACATCATACACGCTTCATATTTTGGCTTAGAATGTTTCCAACATGGCATCAAGGCAGAAGAGCTCCAAAGTTTGGTTTTATTTCACAAAAATACTTGGGCCAGTTCAAAGCTCTGCAACATGTGCAGAGCTTTGATCACGTCAAAGGAGGGAAATACCTCCAACATGCTGAAACATTTGAACACGCAGCATGCAATTACTTTGCACTAATGTAAAGTCTTTGACATGTTGCTAAGCGATGGCTACAACTCTCGCAGGGGAGCTTGCGGCGCAGCGTCTTCCATCTCAAAAGTCCCAGGTGACATAAAACTTCCAGGTCCTGTTGATTGTAATAATGTTGGCGTACCTGTACCTGTAGCTTTCATTGAGGCGGGAAAATTTAAGTACGTTTTTCATCTTAAGCTAACTTTGATTTAGTTGAAGTTGAGTGTGTAATGTTGATACATATCCATCCATCCATCCATCCATTTTCTATACCCGCTATTTCCTGTTCAGGGTCACGGGGGTCTGCTGGAGTCTATCCAAGCTCACTTCGGGTGAGAGGCAGGAGTACACCCTGGACAGGTCGCCAGTCCATCGCAGGGCTGTTGATACATATTTAAAATTAAAGTGTTACTGCAGCCAAAGCCGTTTGTACTATATTTGTAATATAGAACTGGATGAGAATCGATATGAGAACCAATAAGGAACTGAATCGATAAGCGATATCAGTAATGGAACTGGAATTGCTAAATTCCTAAAAATTCCCATCCCTAATTACACTGCCATCCATCAAACTCTTCACCACAACCATCTCTTGTTGACTAGTTTGCATCATCTTGTTCGTTGCTCTGATTGGTTGCAGCGCTGACCAACTGCATGCAGAGGCAGTTTGAGAAGCAGCAGCTGGTCCCGCCTCCTGGATGAGGAGGACCTATGGCTTGTTTTCAGACTCTACACCTGTCTGGATGTGGCTCTGATCTATCAGGCTACAAAACATTGGGAAAACAACTGAAACAGTATGTAGTACTAAAAAGAAGCACCTGGATGAACATCTTGAAGCTAATTTAGTTGACAACTGTCCTGGGAAGGAAACTGCTCATGAGTCAGACCTCTGCTTTCATAGCTTTGCTACTGTTCACTTTCTAGTAGCTGTTGTTCAGCATCCCAGCTGTTACTAAGAAAACTGATATTTGCCAATAAAAGCAAATGAGCAAATAAAATGAAATAACCCAAGGTATTTTGTGTGATGTATGGGTGATATTCGTGATTCACAGAAGACTAAGATCATGTGCGTAAGTTACGTAACTGCGCTGAGGGCATCCTAAATACGAAGGATGCCTGGCATGATGCCACTAAAATATCAATTTGGATCTTCTATATACTTCCCAACAAAAATGTGAAATGTTCATCATTCAGACGTCTTGAAGGTCACATGATTGGCTGTTTGACCTATTTCACTTTTTTGAAGGGGAGGAGACATAAAGTAACTTCGCGTATGCTGAAGTAAACCTGCTCTCAACTAGGTTTAGCTCACAGACTCAGTTACCATGGTAACAGACTGCAAGTATCAGTTACCTCAGTTTCTGAAACTGGCTTAAATGGACCCTCTTGCTCAGAGTTAAGTAACCTCACCAAACTCAAAGTTTCACTGAGATCAGGTCCAACATACTCAGAGTTTGAACACCTCTGACCAACAGAAAACATTTGGCATCTTGTTAAACAGAAAATGCGACAACAAAGACCTAGAGCAGCTTGAATCCTCATGTGGACCAGAACTACAGGATTCCCAAAACACCAGCAACTGGTTTCTGTTCGTATTTACTTTACCTGCAGCATCCCAGGTGATTCTTTTTTATCTATTTTATTTTTATTTTGTAGTCGTTAAGCTGATGGTGGTATTCATAAGAATAAATTACTGAATTTGTCCATTACAAGCAACTTTAAAAAACAAAACAAAACTTGACACGTCTCCAGATGGCTTGACAGGAGGATTTGCATATTAGCTTTTTCCTAACTGGCTGAATGTTAGATCGATGGGCATAAGTCAAGCCTCATGTGAAAAATAGAGACAGAGAGAGACATTCAATTAACAAGACTGATGTGCTCTGAGGAAAAGTGAAGCAGGAAGAAAATACACACCACTTCAAAGGCTGATTCAGAGAAATCTGTGTGTGTTTGTTTTGTAATTCATGCCTTTTCCCATGTGCCTGTGCATGTGCAGAAGTTCAAAGTTTCCAATCCTGATAATTGAATCTCTACGCCATTGGTGGAAACAGCTTTTCCAACAATAGTCGTGACACTTTTCAGGAAACACCATGAACCAGGTAATGTCACCGTGCACCGAGAACCGTCAGAATTATCTATGATGCTGTTAACACGAGGAAGAACTTGCCACTGTTTCCAAAAGGAAGCAAAAAGTCAGAACTCTCATCATCTTACCACTGGGAAGTCTGACAACGACTCAGTTCAGTGCCTTTTCTGTTCCTACTAGTATCAGTAACAGAGGCTAGACTACTGAGATAGACTACAGTCTTCTTCTTTTTGCTCATTATCCCTGATCTCCGTACTGTTGGTGTCCCCGTTCCCTCTTCGCTCCTGGCGTGTGAGGCTGACAGCTCAGTGGGCTCCGGGCCAGAGCTGATAGTAACGTCTGGGTCGGTCAGACTCCGTCTTGAGAAGGAGGCAAATGCACAATTACAACACATTTAACAGGAGGTCGTCCTCTGGAGTCTTGGATGATCTGGTTCCCGCAGCACTCCTATCCCTCCACACCAGCCAAAAAATTAAAACCACCTGAGATCAGGCTTGTCCCAGTTCACCCCACCGGTGTGGGAAATGATTGGAGTCAGGGGAGGTTAAGGGGGAGAGTAAATGTTCAGGAAATAACAAAGCGACACTTTGGATTTTGCAGTGTCATTCTGTCCTGCAGGGAAGCCTTTCCCACTGGGGAATGCCTTTGTCATGAAGGAATGAGCTTGGTGGTTGCAATTAATCAAATTAACTTTCACATGATTCAAGGTCAGTGCCAGCTCTTACATAAGCAGGAAGTGGCACCTTCTACTTTTGGGACACCACCTCAGCAAGCCTGAAGTGTCTGTGTAATAATTTCTTAAGCAGCTCATAAGCATCAAAAAGAGATCAAATGAGTCCAGCTCGTCTCATATCTTATTTTCATGTATTTGTGGAAGCTAAATAAGCTGCAGAAGAGGACTGTTAACTTATTTATCGCTTGCCTTTTTGGCTGATTTTGATCTTAGCTGGAGAGTGGTGTAACAGTTGTGTCAGCCACATCCCAGATAAGATTTTGCAGTCTGTGAGGAAATGGATATGGCCTGTTTTTCATGTGACATCCACTAAAATAATTTCATCTAAGCTATAGGTGTTGTTTTTAATCATTTTTCTAAACTGATGAAGAGGCACATGAGCACATTTAGAACTTGAAAGTAAATCAAAAGTAAAAATGTGTGTGTGAAGGGAACATCAACTTAAATAACACAACTTTGTCACTTTGTTTGTGGCTGCTTTGGTCTAAATAAATATACCAGTCAGTCAGCTGTTCAGTTTACAAGGTTACATCACAGACCCAGATCAGAGCAAAATCATCAGGCTGCACATCTTTATCTCCAACCAGCTTTGCATCATATTGCATTTGCTGTACCTCAGAAATGTGTAGAAGAAAGCTGTAAAAACAATTTCAAAAAAGGCACAGCCGGCAGTACAGGTGCGTGAAGGTGAGTGGCTGACGTCACCCTCTAAAGACAGAGTCCCACGGCACGACTTTGACCATCTCAGATGTAAGATGGGGACTCATGGGAAAAATGATCGTAGCTCAAAAACGATGGTCTCACAGTGAGACAGGAGCAAAGACGGACTGCATCGGTTATCAAGCAGTGTGAGACATTTGGATCTCTGTCAACCAACCAACCAATAGGAACGCACCATGAAGTGCCATTAACATCAGCATCTACGCAGCACAGTAGCCTAGCAACAACAGCACCAGCTACAACAGAGAAATAGGAAGAAATATGTGAAACTCAAATAAAGAAGAAACTTTTTTCAACACCACTATGACAAGCACTAACTTCTAAGTCATCAGTGCATTAGCAGCAGCCGGAGGTGATCACACACCAATGACAGGACGATGCTGCGCTTAGAGCCTGAAATACAGGTTTTCTTCTGTCCTAAGCACAGTTCAATGTATGTCCAATCACACAGTGTAACATGCTGTAAATCATTTATCTACAGATTTCACGTCATCCATTGTGTCGTGCACTAATCTTATAAGACTGTAAAAATCATATAGTGTGAACACAGCCTATGACTGGTTATGCACTTTATTTTATTTTATTTTATTTATATATTTCATATATATGCCATAAGTTTCCATAATAATTAAATCTAGTAACAGGCTATTTGTGAATATTGAACATCTTCGACATATCATTCAAATGTTATATCTGTCTGTATCTACCTGTTATGCATATTGTTCATCTAAAAGTTATGTTTCTAACTCAAATCTTTAAGATCTTACCTTAGTTAATTTTGTCCCATCAGTTTAGTTTTTTTTACTGTATGTTAACAATAATGATGCAGTATTAGCTTCATCTCAGAGCTCTAGCTAACCTCTGTTCAACAGTTTAGATATGGTGTGACTGATCTGTGAGCTCCTAATTCAAATCAGCAGATGCATTTCCAGTTACTATACCCGTTTTCACTGGCAACAGTTTCTATAGTTTCCATAAATAGAGAGGAGGTACGCTGAAAAATGTTGTGTGGTGTCTTAGAGGCGATAACGTTTGTTTATATGGTAGGTTTCAATGTTTTTTGCAATGACTGTTATTCTTTGTGGAGGCAGCAATTAAATGGGTTTGAGGAAATCAGGCATTCACAGGATATTACGTACAACAATGTGAGGATTATACCACAGAGCGCCTGTATATGTGAAATATTAAAGTCCTCCTGTGAAAATAATGCGTGACTGTTCGTGGTGTTGACATGGAGGGTTTTAACTGAGAGGTTAAAGCTGTAGTGATTGTGCATTTTCCTCCCAAAATGAAGAACAGTCCATGTCATTGTGTCTGTTGTTGTTCTCAACCACGACCAACTTGAGGAGGTAATTTGAGATTTCTATTTACAGAAGCAGGGGATAATGTCCTTTTGAACAAGCATCACTAAAACGCCAGTAAACGGGGCATTTATTTTTGAGTATTTTCAGAAATTGAATGGCTCAGCTTTGCTGTACTTGTTTTTCCAGCAACAAGACAGAGCTGATCAAAATCAACTACAGTTTATCTGACAGATTTATGGATTTTTATAGCTTTTGGTGAAGAAGCTGTATTCAGAGGGACAAGAGAAAATAACTTCCATGAGCGTGTTGTGTTTTTCCTAACTTCCTGGGGGTTTTTTTACAGAAAAAAATGACTAAGTTGTTCAGTGGGGACATTTTATATAATCGCAAAATCCCAGTTAGCTGCTGTAATGATCAAAGTACATGAAGCCAGTTGTGTTTACCTTAGAAACTGATCATTTTAGCTTCATTTAGTAATAGATTATGAAATTTATCAAAGTTATTCCAGCACTCTGTGATGGACTGGCGACCTGTCCAGGGTGGACCTCTGCCTTTCGCCCCAAGTGTGCTGGGATAGACTCCAGCAGACCCCGGTGACCCTGTACAGAAAATAGCGGGTACAGATAATGGATGGATGGATGGATGGATGGATATTCCAGCACTCAAAACTGCATCACACTGAACATGACCAACAGTTTGCACTTAACAAAAGCAGCTAAAGAGGCTAAGCTAGTAGAGCATGCAGTTTGCAGCATTTGCTATAGAACGTTTCACTGAAGTTGCGAGCTAAAAACGTAAAACCAGCACATGGAAAGTCCTGTTCTGGATGGTCATTTACTGTCCATACCATACCTCCATACACACACACACACACACACACCTGAAAAACGATGCACAGCCTTAATATAGTGAATAAAGGGGAGATACTGGAAATAACAACTTACAACACTTACCATTTTTTCGGTATTTCTATATCCTAAAGGATAAGATGCATCCAAGATTCACAGATAATTTAATTTATTTCAGTCCATGGCATTACTTAATTAAAAACAAATTTAACCACGTTGGCCTGGAACGTTCAGGTCTGCTTCACATCAATATTGAAAGCATTATATGACAATTTCCAGTCACTTTAGAGTTCAACTTTGTACAGAGAAAAATATTCTAAACATGGTGAAAGACAGCTGCCAATCTTCCAACCTTCAGGGGTTCGTTTCACAAAGGAGGTTCAACAAACTAACTCGGAGTCAGCAAACTCTGAGATCAGGAACTCTGAGTTTCTGGTTCCAGGTCAGGTGTTCAGAGTTGGTTCAATCAACTCTGAGTATGTTGATTCTGAGTTACCACGACTATAAAAAGCCATCATCAGTGGAGCTCAGATACCGTGATTCACCATGGCAACGCCAGGAAATGGAAGAGATGCTCCTACTCTTCCTGATTTAAAGGTTTTACTGCGGTCATGACTTTCTGCAATAAAATTACTGCTGAAGGAAAGACTTTTGATGGGGGAGAAATTACAGAGAGAATGTAATTTAAGTATTTAGTAGCAGGTGAAATCCTGCTAACATGGATAAAAAAAACTTTGAACAAGTTGAAGATGACTTATAAAACGCATTTCAAACAGATAACTCAAACGTAACAGGCTTAGTTGGATTCACATTTTGAAGAAATGGAAAAAGTAAAAATGATTGAAGGAGCTTAGATGATCAGTACATCCAGTATCACTGGTGAATCCTAAAGGAACATTTCTTTCCTCACAGAATGGAAGCAGGACACTATCCATCCATCCATTATTTATACCCGCTAATTCCTGTTCAGGGTCACGGGGGTCTGCTGGAGCCTATCCCAGCTCACTTCGGGCGAAAGGCAGGG
>JBAMYA010093748.1:0-21393 GCA_037176975.1 Arrhamphus sclerolepis | reverse complement strand
TATGCTTTACAGAATGATGCTGGTTTTTAATGCAGTGCTGCCTGAGGGATCAAAGGTCACGGGCATTCAATGCTGGTTTTCAGCTTTGCTGCTTACGAGCAGAGATTTCTCCAGATTCTCTGAATCTTTTTGATGATATTATGGACTATGGATGATGAAATCCCTAAATTCCTTGCAACTGTAAGTTGAGAAACATTGTTCTTAAACTGTGGACTATTTGCTCATGCAGTCGTTCACAAAGTAGTGAACCTCGCCCCATTCTTGCTTGTGAACGACTCAGCCTTTCGGGGCTGCTCCTTTTATACCCAGTCATGACATTCACCCATTTCACATTAACCTGTTCACCTGTGGAATGTTCCAAACAGGTGTTTTTTGAGCATTAATCAACTTTTCCAGTCTTTTGTTGCCCCTGTCCCAGCTGTTTTGGAACGTGTTACAGGGATCAAATTCAAAATGAGTGAATATTTGCAAAAAAAAAACAATTTATGTTCAAACTGATAAACTTTAATATCTTGTCTTTGTAGTGTATTCTGTTGCAAAATGTCACCAACTTGTCTAGAAGACTTGGTGCTGCCATTAAAACTCATGTAAGCGATACAAAGTACTAGATGTAGTAGTTTTTGTTGTGAGGTGTACTCATTTTTTGAGTAAAACTGAAAAATGTGTAATCTAAGTTATATTATTGACCATACTTTCAGGTTATAAGCTAAACAGATGTTATATTAAACTTTGTCCTATCAACATTTTGGAAAATGTTTGTTTTCATTGAGATATTGTTTAAAATGTTACTTTTCAAAGGAGGTGTACTTATTTATGCTGAGCACTGTATTAGCACTGGGACTTTGCAGGAAAAAAATAAGCATTTAATTGCACCTTCAATTTCTCACACACCGGTAACCCAGACACACTTCTTTCCTTTTTTTTAAATGTAAATCATTTTGGCCTCAATATAAATAGTTTGATTGATGGTCTAGCACAATGGAAATGACAAAATCTGGCATTGCCCCACACCAGCCTTTTATTTGCTACTTTCCCTAATGAGAAATGACAGGGCCTGACACCACTGATAACACTGGTTACATCTCTCCTGTTCAAAATGCATCAGCGACCCGACGGTGAAGAAAGAACAAATTCAAAACTTTAGTTCATTCATCGACCTTACTACGTCCTGATTGCAGAAGTCTAAAGGGGCTAGAATGCTTCCCAGCTTCATTTAAATCATTCTCACCTTCATCTGCTCTGGAATACCTCTTCACTAACTGCAAACCATTTTACTTCCCATGTGTGTTAGTTTCATTCGTTCTGGCTGCTGTTTACATTCCGCCAGATGCGGATGCACATGAGGCTCAGCGCGCACTCCCAGACCAAATTCTGCATATGGAGTGGACTTTCCCGGATTCCTTAGTTACGGTTCTTGGTGACTTTAACAAGGGGAATCTGAGCCAGGAACTACCCAAATACAGACCGTTTGTTAAATGCCCAACCAGAGCAGAGAACACTATGGATCACTGTTACACAACAGTGAGTGGAGCCAATCGTGTGGTGTCCCACGCAGCTCTCGGACTCTCAGACCACGTGATGGTTCACCTGATCCTCTCATACAGACAGAGGCTGAAGCTGGCCAAACCTGTAGTAGGACTTCAAAGAAGTGGACCAGCGACGCTGTGGAGGAGCTACGCATGTGCCTGGATTCCACAGACAAGGACTTGTTCAGGGCTGAATCAGACAATCTGGATGAGTTTATTAATGACAGCTACAAAGATGTGAAATACAGGTTTACCAGGGAGGTGAGAAGTGCTAAATTACTGTATTCTGAGAGATTCCAGCACAGAGTCGACGACTCTACCTCTGTGTGGAGGGGGCTTGGGCAAATCACCAACCACAAGCCTACAACCACCCACACTGCTGATGACCAGCGACTGGCCAACAGCCTCAACAACTTCTATTGTCGCTTTGATGGCCCATCTGCCAACCCTGACACCTCTCCAGACACCCCCACTCCACCAATACCCACCTGGGACACCCTCTCCTCCCCCATTGTGCTCCGTATTCAGGAGCAAGATGTGCACAAGCTGTTCAGGAAGCTCAACCCCTGTAGGCCTCTGGGTCAGACGGCGTCTCTCCCTCCACCCTGAGACACTGAGCGGCTGAGCTCACTCCCATCTTCATGGACATCTTCAACACCTCTCTGGAGTCAAGCCACATGCCAGCCTCAAATCCTCCACCATTGTCCCCATCCCCAAGAAGCCACAGATCACTGGACTTAAAGACAACAGGCCTGTGGCGCTGACGTCTGTAGTCATTAAGTCATTTGAGCTTCTGGTCCTCTCCCACCTCAATTCCATCAACTCCTGGACCCACTGCAGTTCAGTTGGCCTACAGAGCTAATAGGTCTGTAGATGATTCCGTTAGCCTGGCCCTTCACTCCATCCTGCAGCATCTGGACTCCCCAGGAACTTACACCAGGATCCTGTTTGTGGACTTCAGCTCTGCTTTCAACACAATCCTCCCAGCTGGGGCTGCAGCTGGGGAAGAATGTCTCAGACATCCAGACCATCAGCACCAGCATCCCTCAGGGCTGTGTATTTTCCTCTCTGCTCTTCTCCCTGTACACAAACTGCTGCACCTCCAGTCATCAGTCTGTGAAACTGCTCAAGTAGCAGAAGCTTTAAAGGGCTATTCATCTTTCAGTTTATTTTTTCAAATGAAAAGCAAGAAACTCAGACATGAACCACCAGGGTACAATCAATGTAACTAAAAAAAATAAAAATTAAAATCACCATTGCCCTTTCTTTTCTATTACGTGGCTTTAAGGTTAATCAAATCGTCCTTTTCTTCTCTTACATAACATTGGTTTGTTCTTTGTTAACATAAGAAGTTTTTAATGGAGCTCTGCCTTTTTCTCTTTAAATATGAAGATATACATAGCTGGACAGCTCTACCAAGCATATGATTGGTGCTGGTATCAATTTCAGCATATCCTTGGATCCTTTCTCTTAGCATATTAGCAAAAGTCAAATGTACAAGATTCAAGGTACAGTGCCGAGAAAGAAACAGTTCAACAGATTTATTAGAGCCACTAAAAAGTAACTGTCAGTGCAGCAGGAGATGAAACAAAAGAAAGCAATCCCATACAATAACAACCAAAGGCCTGCAACAAATTTCGGCATGAAAAGAAAGCTGACCTGTTCTACTTTCTCCTCACAATGAACTTCCACCTGGGCATGGCAGCGAGGTTTCAGGTCAATCTCAGCGAGTGGTTCCAGTTTCCCATACTTGGTTACCAAGGAATGGTATCTGTCAAAAAAAAGGGCAGGGTGTGTAGGCTGTCCAAAGCAGTACTCCATTATACTGTGCATAGAGGGATTGCAGTGTACCTATAAGGCAGCTCTTCCTTGGGACAGTCCAAGTGGTAACGAATGAAGAATCTCTCTGCGTCCTCTCGCTCACTATCAGTTACAATGCTGCCATTAAGCAGTGATATAGAGGGAAGCCTGAAGGGAGGCATATACATACAATAAATACAGCTATACAGCATATATTAGAGATATGAATTTAAAAATGAACCACAGCACTGACATTTACAGCTTAGTGAAGGAAACTGAGATCCATGTCACTTGAACATGAACAAATAAGGTAATTTTTCACAAATGTTCCTGCTAGAACTTACTGCGCTACCATGAGGCTGCGTCGCTCTACGTTGGTGTATGTCTGCAGTAAGGGAATGCCCTGCAGTCGTACCTCCTCCAACTTGGGGAAGAAATTTAGCTTCTCAATGTCTTCCCAACGATTAAGACCTAACAAACACAATAAAAGCTTTAATAGAAGACAACAGCGCTTCCTTTTTGGATTTTGAAGACATTTTACTTCTGAAAGTATTCTTTAGTTTTAACTGACTGGTTGGGAGTATTAAGCACTGTTCCCCAATTCTGATCCTCGAGAAACATCATTAATGAAAGACAAAGAAAACTAGGACTAAAACTGAAACCTACAGTGAAAATACTCTGAAAACTAAACAAAAACTAAAATTAACAATGCAAAACGAACGGAAATGAAACAGAATTACGGGTAAAATTAACTATCGCTTTGCATCCCGCTTGGAAGTGATCAGGTCAGTGCATAACGTCATGAATACTCCATAAAGTAATAACAAAATACATGGATGAGATCCAGCAAAAAGTTGTCTGACACACTGAATTTCTGTAAGTAAGGTAAAAAAGTGCCCGAGTAGCTGTAGATATAGTCAGTGCTCTTCTCTCCCAGGATTTTGTTAAGCGTATTTTTTCTGTGTCCTGTTGTCATCTGGTCTAAGAAATCTGAATACAGCTTCTCTTGAACGAGTTTTTATTAAAATGAATGAGAAAATACTTGACAGAAGATCTGTAGAGGGAGTAGCACAGGTGCTTTTTTACGTTTCTGTTCATATGTGTTTGTTATATCCACGATGGAGACTCACATTGATCTCCCCTTAACTCTTATCAAATTTTGACTCTATTTTTTTCAAGATTGGTCCTGAA
Organism: Arrhamphus sclerolepis; assembly: GCA_037176975.1. Classification (NCBI taxonomy): domain Eukaryota; kingdom Metazoa; phylum Chordata; class Actinopteri; order Beloniformes; family Hemiramphidae; genus Arrhamphus; species Arrhamphus sclerolepis. The sequence continues at coordinate 16,876 of JBAMYA010093748.1, read as the reverse complement.
ACATGCTACCTCTTCAAGCAAAGACTGTCATCTTAAAAGTTAAATAGAAATGTTGCCTTGTTTTCTGATGTTTGATGACATCCATCATCTTTTGCACTGCATTCTGGGTATCAGTACCTTTTAATCTTTGACAATACATTTTTTTAATAACTCAAAGTAAAGATAAAGGATTTTTATACTGTATGGCATTGTTGATAGGTAACATTCTTTCATCCTAGGTTTTTTGTCAGTATCTGTAAATCAACACCTTAAAAACTAAGACTAAAATGAAACTAATATGAAACTAAAACTAACCAATTTTCAAAACTAAAAGTAAAACTAAAACTACAGATATGTTTGTTAAGCTAAAACTAAACTCCCCCATTTACGCCTCGATTTACCCCTGCACCCCATTGTCCTTGATTCATCTCATCAAGTTGCCGATCTTCTCATCCTGAAGTACTATAGTGATTTGCATCATCCTGGTCCTGAGTGAGTTTTTGCAGAGTTTCAGAGGTCATTTTGGATCCTTCATGGGCAAGAGCTGGTCGCAAGCATCGACGGCTAGTGCTGAGTGTCAACACTGGAGGAGTTAGCCTTCTATTCCCCAGATAGCAGATCTTCCTGTTGCTTGCCTGAGGCTTCAAAACCAGCCTTATACTCCACTGGCATGGCTTCTTTCAGTTCTGATGGTGAAGGTTGGCAGACGTCAGGAGAAATGCTGTTTTGTTTTGTTTTTTCCACTTTTTAATGTTTAACCACTAGAGCTGTACATCTGGACCTTCACAAAAATATGGGTTCGGATGCCTACTTAATGGCTTTGAGACGAATTGTTGCCAGAAGAAGAACTCTAGCACAATTGTGGTCAGACCAAGGAAACAATATTATAGGAGTAAAACGGAACTTAGGGAAGCCTTTGAGAGCATGGTGTCAGCTTTGCAGCAAAAATGTGCCCCTCAAAAGACCAAGATAAACTTTAACCCTCCTGCTGCTCCTTATTTTAGTGCAGTATGGGAGTGAGAAGTTCATTCTGTCAAGTAAGCACTTTATACATGTCTTAGCCTGTCCCTGAGGAAGCTTTACTCACTGTGCTTCTAGAGGTTGAGGCCATCCTCAACTCCACACCAATAGGCTAGGCTATGTATAAGTAGACATAGCAGACATTGACCCAGTGACTCCAAACAGTTTGTTCATGGGATGTCCTGATAGCTTGCTCCCTCCAGTGGTATATCCAGAAACTGAGATGTTGAGTCACAGGCGCAGGTGACATTTCCAGATCCGAAACCAATTCTAGTAGCAGCTTATAAGGGAATGTCTATGTACCACCTGCTTCAATGAGCTCACAGTCATGTGTACAAAGCAGGCAGCACACAAGCATGAAGTTATACCATTTCTCCAATGTATTTAACACCATCAAGCCTGTTTTACTACATAAGAAACTCCAGAAGACACAGGTGGATGCCTCCACAATCACCTGGATTACTGTCTACCTGACAAACAGAACATGGTTCAGGAGACTGAATGATTGTATGCCTGAGTGGACAGTAAAGAAACTGAACAAACTGATGAAGATGGCTGGTTCTGTTCTGTGGACTGTTTTGGAGCCATTGGAGCTGATTGTGCAAAGGAGAATACTTCATAACATGAAAACCATCACAGAGAACCCTCAGTATCCTCTACACAACACAGTGATTCAGCATCAGAGTGTCTTCAGTCAGAGGCTTCTTCAGATCCGTTGCAACACAGACCGATACAGGAGATCCTATTCCTGCCCACAGGAATAACCATCTACAATGAATATTTAAGGAGACTTAAATCATGAGACAACTACAATATTTGAATTTCACTTCAATAAATTGTTTTTGAATTGAACTGAGTTGAGTTGTATAAATATGGTGTTATGACATGCAACGTAATAGTCCATCAGTGTAGTCTAGACATCAGCTTTCAATATAGGTGGTCACACTTGATACTAACAAGTTAGGTGTATTTGACTAGCAGTACCTGGCTGCTACTTAACATATCCACTGACCTGAATTGTGTAAGTTGATGCTACGCAGGTTGGGGAAGAGCCGTTGTAGGATATCTTTGCTATCTTGAATGGAGGCCAAGTTATTATTGGCCATAACCAGAGTGTCCAAACTTGGGAACATGGAGCCAAACTTGCGGACTTCAGCCCAGTCATGGAGACTGTTGTCAGTTATGTGAAGCAGGCGCAGGGAGGGGCAGGCCACGCAGGAAGCACTCACACTACTGTACTCGTTAAGGCACAAGAATAACTCTTCCAGTCTGTGGGACAAAACAGAGAATAGAATGAAGAGTGAAGAAAAATTACCTAAGCTGAAGGAGTGAGATTGATCTGGTCTTTCTGCATACAATACAACATACATAGAAGCTTTTTAGTCTAAGGACCATTTAAGGCAATGAAAAGGCATTTTCTATTATGAAGAAGTACCCAGTGGTGTGAAGGTACTGTTGTGTTGAAAATAATAGTAGAAAATTTAGTGTAGAGCTCAAAAATCCTTATAATACCTTTCATTTACAAACACAAAAAACATTGAGAACATGGCACATTCTATTCCAAATCTGCCAAAGAATAGATTGACTGGCCTAAAGAGAAATAGCACAACATTCTTTTGGACTGTGACTGATTTTTTTTGTTTTTTTGTTTTTTTCGTCACTGGAGTTTGTCAGAAAATAGCCAAAGACTAAATTCAAGCCCCAGTATAGGCATCCTGATATGGGGATGTTTCTCACACTATGGTGTTGGGTCTATTTTACATTTCATGAAATTTAGCAGGTGCTTTTATCAATTAAAGTCAAAAATACTTCATTCATCCCCAAAGGGAAATTCAAGTTATCCAATCTTTGGTTAATCAAAGAAACCCGATTTTCATTCCAGGGATCAAAGGTGAATTTGAACACATCAAAATACTTGAAGAGATTGTGTTGCCTGAGGCTGAAATGGAAATGTCCTTAAAATGAGAGTTTCAACAAGACAACCACTAAAACGCCAATAAACGAGCAGCATCTTGTTTCCAGACCAACCACGTCTGGAACCAGCCATGGGAGCAGCTAGAAACAATCCCTATACCTTGACCCAATTCGAAAACTAGTGGGCTGACATCAAAAATGCTATTTCTGAGTAAAAAAAAACAGTAATGCAAGGAGTAGTGGAATGTAGTCAATCATACCTCTTCACAGGTGCCAGACGTTGGTCAACTCCATGCAACACAGATGTGAAGCAGCTCTCAGAACCTTGGTTCTTGGATAACAGAGTGAGGGGTTTCACTATGGGAATCGCCTTGGAATGACCTACAATGGAAGCTTTGATGACACCATGTTGGTCTGTGACAGACTGGTTCAGCCATGCACAGGGCTCTGCCCCCTCATATTGTCTTGGCCAACTGACCCCTTCCTACTTAACCTACACAAGGTTCCTTACCATGCCTATGCAAGAAGATGTGTGTTGGTGAAACACCTCACTCTGTTAGCACAAAACCACGGATTACGTTAAGTAACACAACATTCTTTTTCTAACTTCACTATGTTTTTCACAATGGGATATATGGTCACTTCTGGATTACATAAGACTCTCAAAGCACATACAGCAGTAATCCAAGCAACGCACCAAACTGTACCTAGTTCCAGTTCTGTGTGAGCTAGTGATGGCTGAGCCCCATCCAGCCTATAAAAACATACAAATGTTTGAGGCATGGCCCAGCTGGCTGCTGCACACATATAATGCGCTTAAGAGTTCGGTGATATGGATTTTGACGATAATGGGATTAGTCAATATCATTTAAAATATGATTGGAAATGTCTGAGTGATACCAACTTAGAGATGTCTTTCGGCTTTTTTTTTTTTTTACTTTCAGCTTTTAACTTCACTTACTCGACTTCTCTCAAAGAAGGTGTCAGTCTTCTGTCCTAATGATTTCTGCCTGAAAAAAACACACTGATAAAACTGATAGTGACATGGATCTGACTGTGAGACTGAGACTGATCAATTCTGCTTACGTTAATATGTCCACTAATCCAATATTTAGGCTTCAGCCAGGAGGCAAAGAAGTACTTTGAGTTATGAGGGCATAAATGGAAAGGTCTGAAGGCTTCAGAGCACTCTTGATTTGCTTTAGAGTCTGAAGTGAGTGACGCAGATTACAATCTCTGCCAAGTTGTCTGTTAGTTACGCTGTGGTTGGAAAAAAGAATGCCATCAAGAGATGTATCAAAAATAAGTTTAGCATTGTGAGATTCTATGAGTGGCCAGGACCATCCTTGATAACAGATATAGTTGAAACACTATGCCAGAAAACCTGTCCTGGCATTACAAGCCCAGTAGTAGTGTCTGAAGACCTGGGGCCTCATGTACAAAGACTTGCATGGATTTCCTACTGAAACTTGGCATAAGCTCAAATCCAAAATGCCCTCCCATGCACAAAAGAATCCCAATGTACAAAAATGTTCGCATGCAGGAATCTAAGAACATTTCTTTTGAACATCCCAATCAATGTGGAATTGAGCGCATGTTTGAGTACCTGACCCCTCCCTGTCCATATAAATATGCAAATCACATTTAAATGAAACCTGCGCTTGAGATTCCCCTCTCTGTGCGATCAGAAAGCCAAAGGAAATCATGAGAAGGAAGAGGGAAAAAAGAACTTTACTGAAAGCAAACAGGAGGTGATACTCTCTGAAGTGGAGGCACCCAAAAATGTGCTCTTTGGCACGTTGTCCTAAGCAAACAACACAAGAAGAGTGGGTGGGAGAGTGTGTGTGAGCCTGTCAATGCTGAGACATGAGAGAAGCAGACACATAAACAAACAAGAAAAAGGGTTCAGTTAGTACAATGTTCACCCATGAACTTAATTTGCCTAATCCATAGTGGGTTTCTGTAGATGTGCTTTTGAAATTTTGAGGGACATATTTGCCCATTATTTATCACAGTGCATATCTGAGAGACAACAATTGCCAGCAAAGAATTCCTTGTATGTGTCTATGTACTTGGCAAATAAAGCTGATTCCGATTCTAACTGGCTGTGTGATTCATGATGAGCTGCCCGTATGCTTTGCTTATGGGCCAATTTGAATTTGCTCTGCATATCTCTACCCTCCATTGAAGATAATTAATTATGCCCAAAAGTGTCAATGAGTCAATCAGATCAGTCTATCCTTGTGTGTTTGAGCACACAGCTTATACTCTATGAAGCTATGTGTAGTGATTTAAAAGTATTTGGTATATCTTCTACTTACTCAGGAATCTGCTGAGTCAGCTGCATTACAGTGTCCCAGGATATCTGTGTGTTGTTGAGTACAAGGCGCCGTACCCGGGAAAAGGCTTCAGCACATTGTGGTTCGAGAGCCTTCCCTGCCAGTGGGTTAGAGCTCAGGTTGAGGAACTCCAGATTGGGGATGTTAGCCACAATCGTGCTGATCTGAAAAGTGGACAATGATGAGTTTATTTTTCTTTCAACAGTTAAAATTTTTGAATTTAAATAGAATAAAATTACTGATTTTACATCATCTGAATTCATATCTGTAAATTCCATGAGACATCTAAACTAGTCTGCTCCACAATACAAGTTGTACAATTTCCTGGTCAAGCATTTAAAGTAGAGAAAAAAATCTCAGTCTTTCTTAAAACATGTTTTATTAACTCCTGCTTATCCACTTTCTGGGTTGCCGGGGCAGCAGTCTGAGCAGAGAAACCCAGGCCTCCCAACCTCTGGCCAACTCCGGAATACCGAGGTGTTACCAGGCCAGCCAAGAGATATAATCTCTCCAGTGTGTCCTGGGTCTGCCCGGGGGCCTCCTTCAAGTTGGACATGCCTGAAACAGGGAGGTTTCCAGTAGGGGTCGGACTCTTTAGGCACATCATGATTTGATTCAATTATGATTCGGGGGGCTAAGAATAGATTATTAATCAATTATCGATGCATCTAGAATTGATGCATCCCACCAAACTTTTAAGCAACGTTTTTTTACTCTCACCGAGGAACCCTGGACCACTGCTACATTTCAGTTTAAATGATGGTGCATTTGTAACTAGAAACAATAGATGAATTTACTTTTATCTTTTATTAAAGTAAACAAAAAGATGTGATATGATCAATAACTTATTCAGAGAAATATTTTATTGTACCAAAATAATATCTATTATATTTATGATATCTAATTTTTTTTGGCAGGTCAACAAGACTGTTTTCCGACTTCAGTAAACAAATAATAGTTGCGTAAGATTCTGTGGCAATAGATGTCCAAGCGTCAAATGTAACTGCTATCCTACCTGCTTTCAGGACCGATGCCATGACTTCTGTTTGGTTTGGTTATAGTGTCAGGATGGCTGTGTCAGTGAAATATCAAAAGAAGGGATGCAGTATCTTGCTTCTCATGGAGCCTGAAACCCCTCTTTCTCCACCACTGAATACAACCTTAAATCCTTTGCAGTAAATATTGCAACAACCTTTGTGATTCGTTTATCCCTTTCCCAACATTTAATAATTAATTCAGAATCGTCCAAGGCTGAATTGCAGTGCATAGAAGAGTCATTTTTTTTTCTCCCACCCCTAGTGTCCAGGGGGATCCTTGCCAGATGCCCAAACCACCTCAACTGGCTCCTCTTGATGTGGAGGAGGCTTGATACCTAGTCCCAGCTGGATGATTGAACTTCTCACCCTATGACTAAGGGAGAGTCCAGCCACCCTATGGAGAAAACCCATTTATGTCCCTTGTAGCTACAGTCTCAGTCACTACCCACAGTTCATGACAGTAGTTGAGATTAAAAAAAAGAGAGCCTCGCCTTTTGGCTTAATTCCCTCTTCACCACATCAGACTGGTACAGAGCCTGCATTACTGCAGACACTGCACTGATCCGCCTGTCAATCTCCTGCGCCATTCATCCCTGACTTGTGAAAAACTGAAACAGCTGAAACAAAGCTAGAAACAGCACCTCATGCCAATCCTGAAGCATATTGTGAGACAGGTCAAGTTCCATGACATGGGCACAGAAGGCAGCAATCTCAGCCTGGTCTCCAGCCCTGATGATCCCACAGCAGTTCAACACCAGAACACTAGGCAGATTCAGACGGTCCACTAGAAGAGAGGAAGAAGATGAAGTAGGAATTAGCAGAAATTACAAGGGATGTGAACCGGGTGATAACTAAAGGATTCCTTGTTCTAATTTTCGGGTAAGCGATATGTATAGGTTGATTTATGCTTCTGCATCAAAGCTACACCATAGTTGTGAACCCTATGGTGTGGGCTACAGTTTGTGGTTTGCTGCAATGGTGTTCAACATTGATCAGCTCCATGTTATCCAAAATATGCTTTATTTTCTCCAAAAATAAAGAAGTACACAGTGGGAACCTCGGCACTGTGAGCTAGAGGTGAAATTACAGTGTGATGCAAACAATAATGCAGTAGCTTAGCTATAACACAGGATAAATTAGTCTCATGAGTTCATTCACTGAAAATATTTTTCATCATTTCATCAACACAATGGGTATACAACATCTTAAACAACAAAATGGGCATGTGATGACCACAACAAAACATTTTGGACAGGTCATAAGTCCAGCACAGCAGGACAGTGTGTCTAACATCCCAACAATGAGAAAAGAAATATTGTCTCTGCATGAAAGTTAAAGTCAGGGGCTACTGGTAAATTTACCGTAGGTCTTGACCTAGCTTGGCTCAATAGGAAAGTGAGTGAGACACACTGACATCATTCTGCTTTGACCAGTAAGAATAAATGCATCATTTTCTATCACTTGGTCACTGAACACCCTTTTTTGTTGCCAGTTTTTCAATTTTTGTTTTTATAGTGCCATCGTCCAATTTTTAAAAGTTCATCCAACACACTCTTTTGATTTGCATGAAGAAGGCGAGCCCATAGGCAGAGAAAGGGCAAGTAAGAGACTAGGCCTGAGACTATGGACTTTTAATGTTGGGACTATCACAGGAAAAGCTGGTGATTTGGTTGACAAGATGCAGAGGTGAAAGGTGGTTATTCTTAGCATTTAGGAGACCAAGTGGAAAGCTAGAAGTTTAGAAAAAGGGTTCAAGCTGTTTTAGAGAATATGTTCCTCTAGTGGCAATTCCATTTTTTCATCACCTCAAGTTCCAACTCTTTTGTTCAGCAGGTCCTTCTCAAACCGTTATACCTTTAGGAAAAGTTAAAATTACAGCTTCAGATAAATTGGCCTTCAAAATACCTTTCATGGAATCTTTCAATCTTGCAGCTAGAATTTCTATTCAGTCAAGTCAGTTGGATGAAATCCAGTGACAGGTTGAAAACCACAGTTCGCAGGATATCAATAATACTGTCAATGAGGGGGACAAGGTTGTAGGAAGGGATGCAGGAGGGGTTAACAGAGAGAGAAACATGGAGAAAAAAGCTAGAGTTAGATGGCTTATGGAAAATAAGGCAAAAGAGTGGGAGGTAGTTAATAGTGATTTGTGGATACTTCTAAGTAGGCTAAGAGGGAACGCAATAGAAAGATTAGAAAAGATTGGGGGCATTTATTCACATGAATATCATATAACCTCACATAACTTTGGGGTGCATTTCAGAAAAAGGTGTGAGAGGATACAGTCAGGTCAGTCTAGAAGGCAAATTCAAATAGGTTTGGTTAAGGAAAGGAACCAAGTGGAGAAAGCAGTGGAAGAGGGCTACATGTGAAGACAGAGAGGGCTACAGAGAGAGAAGGAATTGACATTTTGCAAGAGGAACTGAGAGGAACACTAAGGATACTTAGAAGAGCAGAACATCTTAGGAAAAAGAGGAAGAGGAAAAAACAGGTCAGGACAGCTTTTTACAGGGACCCGTTCAAATTTGTTAAAGGGTTTTTTATCCAGGAAAAAGGAGGACAGCTGAATGCAGCAAAGCTAGAGGTGGAGGAATATTTAAGGGCAACTTATTCAGACTTAGAGAAGAATAGTAATATTGGTCTTCCAGCTGATATGCCTCCAGTAGCACAGATAGGTCATGAGATGGATATCAGACCACCTAAGTGGAAGGAAATTCAGGAAATAGTCAGGTGTGCGAAGGCTTCTTCAGCCCCAGGGCCAAATGGAGTCTCCTACCAGGTTTATAAAAGTGCACCTGACGTTCTTAAGTTTTTGTGGAAACAGTTAAGGATAGTTTGGGAGAAACAGGTTATCCCAAGAGCATGGTGTAGGGCAGGAGGTGTTCTCATTCTGAAGGAGAAAGAGTCATCGGATCTTAGCCAGTTCTGATGATTTCTCTATTGAATGTTGAAGGGAAGATTTTCTTCTGTGTCGTTGCTCAGAGTTTAGCGAGGTACTTAGATAGAAACGCTGTAATAGATGCAACAGTGCAGAAGGCAGGGATACCAGGTTTTTCAAGGTGTTTGAGATTGGCAGAGGTTAGAAATAGGTATTATGGCAGGATGCAGAATTTCTCCATCAGTCTTTACAATGGAAATGGAAATAATTATTAGAGCATCTAAGTGGGTTGTAGGTGGGCAGAGAAGCAGACTGGGATGCAGCTCCCACCAGTTAGGGCTCACATGGACGACCTGACACTGGTCACTGCAACAGTTCCATGTACAAAGAGGTTACTGGAAAGGGTTAATATGAACCTAAAGTGGGCTGGTATGAAGATGAAGCCCAGTAAGTCGAGGAGTATATCAATATGTAGGAGGAAGATCAGTGATAGGAAGTTTGTTATTGATGAAGAGGAAATTCCAACAGTCAGAGAAAAGCCAGTGAGAGTTTATGCAGGTGGTTCAATGTAGATCTGAGTGATAAAGAGCAGGTAGACAGGTTAGGAAGGATGCTGCTGAAGGTCTGGATAGAATAGATAAGTCAGAGCTTCCAGGAGAGATGAAGTTGTGGAGTTTACAGTTTGGGTTATTCCCACGAGTGATGTGGCCATTTTCATATAGTTTAGTGGTCAGTTAGTCAGCAGTTTATTTTATTGAGCTGACAGTTCCCCCGTCAGGGAACATCTAGTGGAGGTTGGATGTAGAACTTTCATAGCTGGATCTGCACTTTCATTACTGGGGGAACTGGGAATAACTGGAGAGATGAAGTCCACCAATCAGGCCTCAGAGGAGGAAAACCAGGAAGTGGTAGTTTATTTAAGGAAGTGGGTGTGGCCTACTTGACTGTTTGTCTGGGACCATGCACGTGAGTGGGTTTGTTCTTGCTAGGTGAGAAGATAGTGTTGGTGTTGTCACTACCTGGAGTTTGTAGGTGGGTTGGAGGGATTTGTTGGATTTGTTGAAGGTGACAAAGCTGGTTTGGCTGTCGCAGCCTGTTTGTGGTGAAGGTAATGGAGATTTTTGTTTATTGGCTTGTTTTTTTGTGGTGGTGTGGTGGAGCAGTGAGAGCTGGCATCAGGGGAGTGACTCTGGGACGCCAGAAATCCCCGTTCAGCCTCCTGGAGGTGTAGTGGGACTAACTAAAGGAAACACAGTTGATGGGAGGTTCCACCTGAAGACCCAGAGACATGTCAGTCCTCACTGCTCAGGAACAGAGTAGTTTAGTTTATGGTCCTACTGGCTTCTACTGAGTGTTGGTTTGTTAATGAGATCACATGTTTCTGCACACAGAACATAACAGTAGTAGAGTAGAGGACTTTAGGTCCAAGAGGACACGATGTCCTACCTGAACACTGGACAGAACAACTTAGAGTAGAGAGTTTATGATCTCTAACTGAGGGCTGATCCTTTCTACAGAGCACAAGTGTCTTGTCTTTATATTAAATTACTTTCTCAACCAGCTGTGTTGTCAGATCTACCGCTAGTTCCTGGACTTGGTAGTAAAAAAAAAAAAGACTTTTGACTTTCTGGTTTTCAGCGTCTCCAGATGACGCTGCTGCTGTTTAATCTGACTGACCTCAACAAAAAAAAAAGAGGAACTTTTTCTGTCTCGCTTCTTTTGTACAGTTGTATTTCTGACTCTGCCCCCAAGTGGAGACCTCTGGTATTACGTGCTCTGTACTACGGATGAAAGAAACGTTCACAACGCGAACGCACAAACTGCAGGTATCTGCCAGGTCTAATGGCTGCTTCACGGCGTACGATTTCAGCCGTTTCAGACGAAAGACGCGGAATCGCGGGAAAAGATCAGCCATCGTAGCTCAGAAATGGTGGAAGATGTCTCAAAGACGAAAGAACAAAGACGCTGTGACAGACATCAGCACTGTCAGAAATGTATAGTGTGACATTAGAGGCGTCTGAACCAGATGCTCAAAGTGAATGAAGCCAACAAGAACAATCATTTATGGCATCACGTTCCCAACACTTCCTGCTCAAAGCCGTTACGGTTAAAACAATTCTTTAATGGCTCAGATTTAACACTGCTTCCTGGACTCCTTTAAAATAAAAAAAAGTTTTTTTTTCTAATATAATCTCAAATTTCCTAAATGTTTTTACTATAATCACAAATTTTCTTGGATAATCATGAATTTTAAAAAAGCACAAGTATGAAGTGGAAAATTTCACAACGTCACGTCTTTTTTATGATTTATAAATTTCAAATTTCACAAAAATTGTGGCATTTATCATAAAATTTAGACTTTTGTTGGAAAATATAAATTTGTTTCAACATTTTGACATAAAAATGACATAAAAACTGAAAAAATGGTTTATATTCAACTTTTTCTAAAATCATGAATGTTTAATTTTACAAAAATTGAGTTCTGACAAAAATGATCAGTGTTTTTTTTGTTTTTTACCAAACGTTTCCCAAATCTTGACTTTGACATGAAACAGCTGCTCTCCGCTTCAGCTGTTGACGTCAGAAGTGAATTTCCTCAGAACTGTTCTGGTTTTAAGTTTACGATCATCTTTGGAGACTCTCAGGTGCCGGGTTGGATAAAGTCGAGCCCGCGGGTTTGTGGCCTACGAAGGTTCTGGGGTGAGTCGGACGCCGCTGTGAACGGAGATCTGTCGACGCTTCCACGGTGTAGGAGGCATCAGAGGCACCAAGCCGCCGTCTACATTCTTCTGGACCTTTCTGCACTCGCCAGACGTCTCTGGAACAAGAGACGTCCTCCTCTTCTTAGAGGACGAGCGTCCGGGTTGACTGGCAGGCGTCCATTGAAATGAGCTGAAAGAGCTTCCTGTGTGCACGTGGACGGGCACAAAAGCCCGCGAATGGTCCAGGTAAATGTCACGGCACCTCGCAGGATGGTGTTTTGTTCTCGCCAGAAAGGTCTGAGCACCATTATCCACCCAAGAAAGCAGATTTTCTACTTCTGAACTTGATGAGGAACCCTGGAGAATAAATCTGACGCTGGAGGCCTTTCATTAAAGAAAAGAAAAATAATGCACCTTTAGGACTCGTGCCAGCGCTCGAAATGCTTGAAATGTAACCAACTACAGACATCACATTTAAAGAAAGTGACGAAAACAGAATATCAGTCTTTTAACAATCAACACTTTCTGATTTTTTTCTTTTTTCCTAATGTGAGAAACGCTTGTAGACTTCTCTGAACTAATATTTAATTATCTTGTCTTTTCTGCAGAACGATTATTTACTATCAAAAGTAGCAGTCTCACGTTAAAAACCTGCAATTTTACAACAAAAATTCACAATTTTTGACCAAAAACACTGCAATTCTGCAAAAATTGTCATTATTTTTTAATTTGAGAAAATAAGTTGTAATTTCCTTTTTCAAAGTTTTAAAAGACAAAATTGTTTTTTTTTGGTTTTTTTTCTTTTAATTTTTAACTTTACAAAAGAATTGGGTTTTCAGTTCATGACGTTGCAATTTTGTGATAGTTGAAAAAAAATTTATGACAGATCCTTATTTTTCAAAATTTGCTGTTAAAGGACATAAAGTTGCATTTCAACAAAATTAGCAATTTTGTCAGAATGTAATTTTAGATATATATTTTTTTAAGTTACAATTTTACAAAATTTGAGAACAAAAATTTGTTTTAACAGCAAAGTTACAATACTGCAAAATTTGTGATTTTAAAAGTAAACTTCCTGTTACTACCAAAATAAAAGTACAATTCAAAAAAAGCTGTGATTCTTTGGTAAGAATTTTATTTAAAGTTGCAATTTCATAAACTTTATAAAGTTCATAAATTTCAAGGCCTTAAGACACAAAAATGATTTTGTAAATTTGAGTTTTGATAACAAAAACGTTCCTTTTACTACAAAAGTTGTGATTTGAGTATATAAAGTTGTAATTTTATTTCAAATGTTGCAGTTTTGTGAAGGGTTGATATTTAATGACATTGCTTTAAATAGTTAAAAGATTTGGGGATTTAAAGACAAAAAGTTGCAGTTAAGTCACAATTTTGCTGTAAATCTGCAAGTTCTGTTTAAAAAATAGTCGCAATTTTGCAAAATTTGATGTTTGATAACAAAAATTTAAAACCAAGTTGCGTTTTGCAGAATTTCTGATTTTGACAAAGTTTTTTTGAGCACATGGCAAAACCTAACAATGGCAAGAATCCTGGACCAGGACCTGGATCAGTTCTGGGGGGGACCCTCCTGCTGATAGCCAGCTGGGTGATGGAAGACATGAGGAGGAAGACGGGACAGAGAGGATGAAGGACAGAAGTATCCAAATATCTGCTATAAATCTATAAATCTGTGGTGGTTGGAGGGTTGGACTCCAGTCGACAGGTGCAGGTAAACACCAGGATGGTCAGATGGACGGATGAAGGTGAAGGTGAAACCTGCTTTCAAGGAAACATGAATGGGATGTGCTGTAGGACACCCTACCTGACCTCATTCACGTTAAATGGATCAGCCTTGATTTAACCTGCTTCCATCGAAGCTTTTGCCAGTTTTATGAGAAAAGTTCCTGATTTCAGACCAAAGCTTTTATTTTGGAAAAAAAGCAAACCTGTAGCTGCTCATCTGAAGGCAGAATAGAAAATCCCTGGAAACGGCTAAAAACATCTGAATCTGACTTTTGCTTGTTGAGTCATTTTGTTCTGAACACTGGGTTTATTTTTTCTTTTCTTCATCATTTCTAAAGGTCAACTCACAAAGGTGTTTTGTTTTATTTTTTTGTTTTTTAGAGGTTTTGTGCTGCAGTGATTTCAATTAATCTTATTAGACTGTAAAAATTGTCCCGTAAAAACCAGCCAGAACAAATGATGCCATCTGTTCTGCTGCTCAAAGATGTAAATAAAACAAATGTAAACATGCAGAATCGCATCTTTAACAAGAATTTCTCAGCTTTGAATTATTACATGTCAGAAAAATGGCGCATTTCATAACAAAAGTAATTAGAATTTCTTTTCCTTCTCTCAGAAAACATAATTGCATATTGCAAAATATAATAGCATCTTCTTAAATATGAAAATAAATGTGAGTAAAGTTCTGGATAAATTTAAAAGCTGGAAGTGCTTAAATGTAACAGTGAAATATCACCAAACATACTGCCATTTTAAATTCTTACCTGCCCTCTCCCAGATCAATATTTGAACTTTCCTTCCTCAGAAGAGGTCGATGTGATTAAGGTCTCAAGCGATCAGTTAATTATCATCTTCTTCTTCACTGTAATTATTGGCTGGCGCGTTCTTGCGGGGGCTATCTGGTCCCTGCGCTCTTACTCACACTTCTAATTAAAACTCATCAAAACATCATTATTTTTCTTTAACGACAACTTGTTTACGGAAACGTGGAGGACGGCTGATGATTCCCACTTCGACGTTTCCAATTACAGACGCCGACACTCCAGCGATAACGCCGTTAACGCATGCGAGGACGCTCAGAGAAAACATGTTGAAATGAATTTAAAGTTCTCTTTTAAGCTCCAAATTACATGAATGTTTCCACATAAATAATTACCTGAGCTTCATTCAAATCTGCTGATTGAATCATAAAACGCCTCAGAGCGCACCGGCGTCAGCTGCTAATCCTCCAAGTATTAAAAAAAAAAAAATTTAAAAATTAAAAATGACAAAACCAGATGCATGAGTGGGCATATGCCAACCAGATTCTGTCCTGCTATTCATGACGGTTAATTGCTTCCCAGTCCTCCGGGCGTTTCCCAGGAAGAAGCCTTGGCGCGGGAACTGGAGCTGTCACTCAAACCTCTCGTTGACCTTTCGGGAGAAAACGGCGGCTTTTTTTAGACGATTGCCAAGGAAAAAAAGAAAAACGAAAGAAGGTTGGTGTGTGTTTTCCTGTCTTTGTGAGGACCAGCGTGTCTGTAGATGCTACAGCCTGGTGTAACTTTACCTGAAACAGAAAAGGTAAAAATTACAGGGAAAATAAAGGCTCAGATTTGGATTAAAGATTAAAAATCACTCAGATGTATGTTAGCTGTACCGCCTCGTTTCCACCTGCGATTCGTCTGTCTGTTCGTTCCCATGGAAACCTCTGTAATCTGAGATGTTTACAAATTTACTGAATTCTGAATTTATTTTGAGGGATTAATGAAGTATTTTTGAACTGAACTAACTATCCATTTCAAAAAAAAAAAAAACAAAAAAAAAACTGCACTTCCTCTTGTTGAACACCAGGGAGCGCAATCAATGTGTCATGCAGATTTATGGATTGATGCCAAAGCCCCATTTAAACACATGCAGTTCCTCTACTGGCCACTAGGGGACAGCTCCAAATGTAAGTCGGTCCACTGACGACCACGCCCACATGAACTTTAATAAATAAATAAAATAAACTGATAATAAACTGAACAGCAGATAAAAACATATTTTTATGGACCTCATAGTGTAAAACATGTGTTAAACTAGAGGTTAAAACTTTTTGGGAAAATTAATCTTTTTATAACTAACATTTTAAATTTTAGGGAAATAAAAGAAAAGATAAAAGAAGACATAATTTTTTTGTCAAAATGTTGCAGTTTACTTTTCAAACAACATAAAAATACAGGAAATTTAAATGAAAAGTGGCAATTTTGTGACATTTGTGATTATACAAAAAAATTTTGATCTTGCCGAATTTAAAACTTTACAACAAAATTAGCTTTATTTTTAAACAAAAAGTTAACATTTTAAAAAACAGTTTGATTTTTACATGAAAACATGATTTTAGGAGAAAAGTCAATTTTATAAAAAAATTTTTTTTTTTGAGATTTCAAGACAAAAAAGAACATTGTTTTATGGAGAAAGACTTTAAAATTCACCATTTTATTGGAAAAGGTTATTTTTCAAAAAATAATTAATTGATCATAGCTGTACTAAAAATAGTTAAAAACTTTTAGTACAAAAGCCTCAAATTTACGATAAAAATTTTGTGAAATTCCCTTTTTTCTTAAACACGTGAAACCTGACGGGAAACCTTTTTTTTTAAAATCACAAAATTTTGTGATTTTAGGTCAAGAAATTGAAATTATAGATAAATTAGCAATTTGTTAACAGTTTGTTATAATTTTATGTCAAACTAATTTTCAGTTAAAAACTTACAATTTTAAGATTTTGTGATCATAAGATTAAAAATAAAAAAAAATCTTGGTTCTTAAAAGAAATCTTGCAATCTTACATTAAATTGTGATTTCTTCCAAAAAAGGCCAATTTTATCTTTTAATTTGTGATTTTTTTATTAGTTTTTTCGTTGTTGTTGTTTTTCAGTGACTGAGACCAGGGTCCTGGACCACGAAGCGGGTTAACTTACCCAGATGTTACCCGGAGTTAACCTGCAAACCGGGGTTGACAAAACCAGGTTTACTCGGTACTACGAAGGTGGTTATGAAGCTGATTTGTTGAACCTCTGTTAACCTACTCAGAATTTGTGCATGTTCACGTAAAAGTGCACGTTGCTGTGCACGTTACCGTTTTTGACGATGACACGATCACCTTATTTTACCGAAGAAGCTGCATTATCATAATTCAGAGCTTTGAGGAACTGAAATTAACTTTATGGAGGGAAATCAAACACATCAGCCGCTAATAAAGCAAAGCAGGTTTTTGGTAACGAATTGCTAATCAGGTAAA
>JBAMYA010093697.1:0-21398 GCA_037176975.1 Arrhamphus sclerolepis | reverse complement strand
CCTACCATGGTGATGTTGGGTCCTACCATGGTGATGTTGGGTCCTACCGTGGTGATGTTGGGTCCTACCATGGTGATACTGGGTCCTTCTATGACAGCAGCACAGTAGTTCAGTGGTTATCACTGACACTTCACAGCAAGACAGTTCAGTTGGATCTTTGTTCAGCTGGTCTTTCTGTCTGCATGTTCTTCCTGTTTCAGCGCAGGTCTACCCTAGGTACTCCGGTTTCCTCCTACCCTAAAGACATGCTTAGGTCATTTACATTAACTATAATGCAATTTGAATCATCAGAGTAATTTAGTCCATTACATAAGTTAATCTAGTTAATCTATGTGTGGCCGTTAGAGGAAGCTGCTTGCATTGTAAAAAGCACCTCAAGTGGTCCCTGGACTACAAAGGAGATATACGCATGCTGCTGCTGTTGTTGTTGATGATTGCCAGGTTTAATCAGCTATTAATTTTAAGGGTTTACTCACTTTTACCTCCAGCAAACTGTGAATGTCAAATGGCTTTGATCAATACACCTTACTCTTTTATATTCATTGTTTAAAAATGATGCAACACAGCTGTAGTCGTGCTTCCTGAATGCAGGATGGCCTCGCTTCTGTCTGTGCTGTGGGTAAAGTTTCCTCTTGACTTAAAATGCCTGCTTCGTGAATTTAATTTGGGAAAATAGGGCACATTCTATCTTAGGGTATGAGATATTCATCACCGCTACGGCCCAGCTTGGCAGAATTGTTCTATTTTTGTGTTAAAGTCAGCTTTAAAGCAGAACCTCACGGAGGAAGAGCGAAGCGCGGGGTCACTGGTCTAAAGATAACCACTGAAGGTCGGGACGTTCATCCAGATGCACTAATCTGAGCTGCTGCTGCACTTCCAGAATGGATTGCCCTGATGTTCTCCACCCCTAACCCCACCCCCATCTTCATTATGCTGGTGAAGCAAAAGTTGCACCTAATCATATTAGAAATGCTGGTGCGCATTCAGCTCAGAGGTGGACACTTGGTGATAACCATCTCAAACCATTTAGAAAGGTTTGCATATTTTACTGTTTCCTGGTTTCAACTTTATTCATTCCCGTTTCACCTGGCAGATCACTCACTTCTCTTTAGCTCAAAATTCACTTTTTGCTCAGTTTTCTTCATGCAGACGTCAGCAGTGACTGCTAAATGACTCTGTTGGGGATATCTGGGGTTAGCTGTTCATGATAAAAATTAAAGGGTGCTACATGGCTTTTTAAAGGAGTAGGACCAGACAGCATCATTTTTAAGATTAAAGATAGGGTTTTGTTTATATAGAATCAGTACAGGTGATGTTTTAGTAAGCTTAGTTAGCTGGTTTACACTTACGAAAGAAAACAAATAGGCTAACTCAAGAAATTAGCTAGTAAAACTTCTGCGGTGTTGCAGATTTATCGGGACATAGGATGAAAAATAACAATCAAAATCTGTGTTTCAAAGAATACTTTATGGCCCGTGACCTATCCTTTTATTTTTCTGATTGTTTTTTTTCAAGTTGCAGGTGGCTGACCAGCAAATTCACCAGTGCAACTGCTCTCCCAGGATTGGTTGCACGACCCTGTCTTCCTCCGCCCGTCCGAGGTCTGGTTCTGGTCAGTCTGCTCATCATCACGCCCATCCAACGGCTGATACTGCTCGCCTTTTTAAATGTGGTCATTCCAGTCCTCTTGGCAGCGCGCTCTTACTCTGAGCAGCTTGCTACTTTGTCAAACTTTGAACTGCGATTTTTGAATCATTTCTCTAATTTTGAGGAACTGTACTGGTGTAATTGTGTTGTTTTCTAAGGGGTTGTTCACTGGATTGTTTTGGTTGTTGTTTATTTTGGTTAATGTTGTACTCATTCTTGTTCATTTCCCTGACTGCCAGTGGCAAACTTGATTTTTACTTGTTCTTGGTTCTTTGGTTAAACCCTACACAATAAATAGTATTTTCTTTTAACCTGTGTTTGTGTCGGTGTCCATCAGAACCTTTAGCAAGTCAGGAAAAGCTTTAAATGCAGATATGCGTCACACAAGTAGAGCTGCAGGTGGTTAACTTGGTTGAGTGAAGTGGGACCAAGACGAAATTCACTCCCCATCCCCAGAAAATATAAAAATTAGTTAGTTTGACTTAATTTTCTGCTGCATCTTTTACTGCACTATAAATTTTTATGATTCCCTCTGATCTTAAAAAAAAAAACTTTTTTATTAATGTTTTTGTGATGTATGGGTTTCAATTTAATTTTCTTTTGTCTTGCTGTTTTTCTGTCCTGTTTTTATTGTTTCTACTTCATTACTTTATGTTCGTAAAGCACTCCGAACCGCTTCAGTTGGTAGCCAGCATACACCAATAAACAGAAACGCATGAAACAGTGAATAAACACATTTGCACAAATCATTCACCACCCAAGAAGATCTCAGACTCACGCTGGCGTGACGCTGGAGATCTTTTCCAACACGGAGTCGAGACGCTGAGTTGCAGATTGTTTTAGTTTTTAAAACTTCCGTCTTAACGAGCACAGACGTTTGAGCTAACCTTATTATTTTGCACTCTGCTGTCGATGCGTTATGCATCACCCCTCCCTCGTCTCCGTTCTCCTCCGAGTGTCTCTTAAAGTAAAGTTTACAAACCCATAGACTATAAGAGGGCCCACTGCTCTCTTGGTGTTGCACCACTCTCTTGCTTTCTCTTTTTTTTCCATCTGTGGTTTTATTTTATATCTATGATAACCCCGGCAGCTTTGTCCCGCCTCTTTGCAACATGAGTAGTTTGAGGAAAAATGGTCTTCAAATCTACGTGTCATGTGACCTGACAGTTTGTCCAGTATTGAGTCACTGGGTCAGACGTCAGCTGCGTTTGACACTCTGCCGTCATCATGTCATTGCTGGATTGGAGGTTCTGACCCAGAAAGAGGTCAGCTAAGGTGAACGTACGTGAGGGTGATGCTCATGGCCACCAGTGAGGGCGCTGTCTTTTAGAAGCCAGGTGGAGACTCTATAATCTTAGTGTTTTTAATGCTGCTGTTAAAAGTAGGCTGAGAAATGCATTTTGCAGCATGGCTGTTTTTTCATTTTTGTTTCCATCTTAAGAAATGAATGTTATATGAATTTGAACTTAGACTGAAATGGATTATAAATGGCTTAATTGGATTATAAGTGGAATGAGCTCTACTGTAACATTTTATACTTTTATTGATTACTTACAGATTAGATTATTACATTACATTTAGCAGACGCTTTTATCCAAAGCGGCTTACAACAGAGGAAATGCAATCAAGCAGTAACAGTAACGGAGTAAAATGCAAAGTAAGAGCGATTAAATCAGCATTCAGGTGAGAGCAGCAAACAAGTCAGAGCAGAGGAAGAGGAAGTTCAAGAGATGACACAGCTACGACAGAAGGAAGAGGAGAGTTTTCAAGAGCTATTAGAACATAGAGAGAGACGACTCTGCTCTGGTAGCTACTGGAAGGTACTGGTAGCTACTGGTAGCTTGTTCCACCATGACCCAGGTTCTCAGTGACCTTCACAGAGTGACAGTAGCAGAGACAGACAACATTTATTTATTTTCCCCTTTTTACATGCAGGTCTGAAACACTCACATGTACATGCAGAACGCTCGATGCTTTTATTCCTCTCTGTGCTTTTAAAGGTAATCTAGCAGCAACTTTTAATATTTGGAAATGTTTTATCACTGTCTGCTAAATACCACACTCATCATCCAATTCATAAACCATTTCGTTCCAACTGAGTCCAAAATTTTATGTCAATGTTGAAACTAGCTGGCCTGCCTAAGAAACTCAAAGATTGCATCAAATCTTCCCTTTGATGCCATCCTCCAGTTTTAAAAACCAGACTCAGGGAGGGCGGTCAGCTACCTCAACCAGCTGATGGTCTGAGATGGGAGAGAGAGACGGTAATAATGACCCACATGTGCGAGGAGAGCAGTCATCAATGTCATCAATGACGTCTGTAGGATTCCTTTGTGAGTGAAGTAAAAGCTTGCGTCATGAACAACGATCTTGATAGAACTTATATGTGCTAAAATTTCTTTGTTCTTGACTAAAACAAGTCAGAGACTGAAGAGATGATGAAGTTCAGACACTCTGGTGCTGTTTCCTCCAGCACTTTTAATCGCAGGCGTTACATGACAGACTCAGAGGACTGAAATAAAGAAGAGTCTCCCCCATCCTCACCCCAGGTCATCATAACAACGGTACTGAGACAGAGAAATGGCAGCACATCCGTGCAGATGATAACATCTGGGTTACGTCCCACAGGATGTTCTGTACCCTGACTTGAAACACATTTCTGCTTCTCTCTTGTGACATAACTGGATTTATTGCTCGTGGCACAGGTGGTGCAGCATAATACTGAATAATTCTTCAGTACTGATGGTTTGATGGAGTTACAACTTAAATGGTCGATTTTATTAATGCTGATTCCTGATAGCTAAATAATAGTTTATTACAGCTGGCCTGCAACTGTCCAGCTGATCAATCGGTCCACGTCTGGTATCGTCCCTGTATTTTCTGTCTGCATCCTAATAAGGAGAATTAACAGTAACGCAGATGTTTATTTCAACTTTGATTTTGTTTCCGTCCAGCACCATAAACAGACTATTCAGCTGAATTATTTTCACCCTCTTCTGATTTTTCTCTGTCCACCTCATGCTCAGAAACATGTTTTTTTTTTGTTGTTTTTTATTAGCATGACATGATCCCTCAAACTCTGTCTCCTCCGCCATCACTGAATGAGTCAACATGATGGTCGCTTATATCAGGGGTGTCAAACTCTTCCTTCATCCTGGGCCGCATCATCACCATGGTTACCGTTAAAGCTATGTTGTCAGATTTCCGACTACTTCTTAGACTCTTTGGAAAGTGAATTTTTGCCTTAAAATCTGAAAATTCTCAACTTTTGTCATAAAACTGAGGTTTTGTGCTGAAATCGTAATTTATTTATTTCTTATAAAATCACTTTTTTTCCCCCACAGGCCTCAACTTTGACACGTGATTCACAGAAAGAGCACACTAATCACAGATAAGTAGGGCGAGAACATTGGATGAATTAAAGACAAACCATAAACTTGTTTTCCTGCCCATCTGTTTCACAAACTGCATCATTTTCATGGGCTAATGTTAATCTTGTAGTGATTTTTATCCTCTGAAGTCAAGCAAGACAATATTCATCCATACTGGTCTGTTTATTGGCCGAATGCAGATTGCCAACAATAGTCAGGTCTCAGAACACCACAAGCTGGAACAACAAGAGTCATGACAATAATGATTTATTATCCTAATTAGGCTCTACTGCTAAACATTAAAGATAAAATGGCAAAATACTCCCGAAATGAGAGAGAGAATACATAACAGGGTGTGTTCCTGTGCTGAGGAGACAAGCCAAACCTCTGGTGAAAGAAAAGCACAGTGCCCTTCATCCCCTATGCGATGAAAAGTAGATGAAAAGAATTTAAGGGCACCTTGGGAACCATGGATGGATTAAAGAGAGCTGAATATTTCCTCAAAAGAACCCTTTGCTCACATTAAAGGTGCTCAATGGAGCGTACACTAGAAAAGAATCAGTAGTGGTTCTGGAGGCTTCCCCAAACTCAGAGCCAACAGTGCACGCTCCTCTGCTGCCTGAAATTAACCGTATTTCATGAGTGGCTTCAGTGTTTATAAGCATAAACCCAACATATTACTTTCTTTTCTCATTAACTTCATCCATTTATTAACACACATCCATTGTTTGGAATTTCAAGCCTGAAACACATTCTAGGAGGATTCTTACACTTGTTATTTTGACCTATTTTTTTCTTTAAAAACATCTGAAGGTATGCACCCGTACAGGAGTCATTGTTGCGTTTCTCCGTACATTCTCTCTTGGTGGCGGGTCAATGGTCAAGGCCAGTCCAGTGCCAGTAACTTGGTCTTCCTCTTAGTTTGTTTTGCATTGTGTTGTTGAAAAGCAGAGATCCTGAGAGAGGATGAGGGCAGCTCTAAAATCTCTTACTTCTCTGCATCAATGCTGCCTTACAACCTCATATCATCACAGAAGCTGGATTTTGGACTTGTGGCTGATAACAGTCTGGAGGGTCCTTTTCATCTGAGCACACGGTATCCATTTCTTCCACACACACACACACACACACACAAAAAGAAAAAGATAACTGATAACTGGTTTGTCCAAACACAGAACGTATTTCATCCCAGATGCCTCCGAGCCCGAAGATGTCAACACTGGCTCTGGACGAGGTTTACTTTAGACTTCTTTTTGGTACAGTAAAGTTTAAGGTGATGTTTGTGATGCCTGCTCCTTGTAGTTCTCTCTGCGCCTGGATCAGTCACACAGCCCCACACCTCAGCACCGCCCTCCTCCCCACCCATCACACCTCTCTCCATCAAATCGGGGGATGTGAAGAGACTGTTCAAAAGGCCAAATCCCCATAAGGCTAGAGGCCCAGTCTCTGTCTCCAGTGTTCACAGATATTTTTAATACCTCGCTGGAGACCTGCCATGTTCCATCCTGTTTCAAGACATCAGCCATTGTCTCAGTGCCCAAAAGGCAAGCATCACAGGACTTAAAGATAAAAAAAACCTGACATCTGTGGTCATGACCACAGATGGAGGTGAGTCAAGTCACCCTGACTTGGACTCTACTGGAGCCCCGACAGTTCACCTCCAGAACTAACAAATCTGTAGACAACGCTGCCCTCCACTTCATCCTCCAGCATCTGAACTCCCCTGGATCCTGTTGGTGGACTTCAGCTGTGCCTTCAGCACCATCATCCCAGCCCAGTGCCGGGTTCACACTGGACGATTTCAGTCGTTGCAGACGAAAGATGGTCAATTGTGGTAAAAATGTTCCATCGTTGCTCAAAAACGCTGGAGGTAGATCTCACAATGAGACAGAGCAAAGATGAAAGATAGAACCGTCTAGAACCAAAGGTGGGTCGAGACATTTGTCAGCAGTGTCAGAAATCTGGAGGAATCATCTCAGAGTGTGACGGCCTGTCGCTGCCTCTACCATCTCTGTCAGCTAACCAACCTATAGGAACACACCATTAAATCACGTAAACATCAGAACAGTTGCCTAGCAACAACAGCGCCAGATACAACAGAGAAACAGGAAGAAAATGTGCAACTCAAAGACACTTCTTTTTCTTGATTGTATTTATTTTTTTATTTTAAAGCATGCCAACACCACTACGACAACGCTAACTTTAGAGTCATCGGTGCATTAGCACGTTAGCAGCAACCTGCTAATGACGTGATGACGCGGCGTTCAGATCCTGAAATACACTCAGATTTCTGTCGTAGCCGCAGTTCAACACATGTTCAATCACAGGGTCTAACACTCTGCAAATGAGTTTTTTTTTTACTAATTTCACGTCACGCAATGTGACTTAAATCACTCGTCTAAGACTGTAAGAGACTTTCTTTGAGGACAAATGCTGTCGACATACTGCTTGTGCACTAAAATCATCATTATGTTTAAAATTATGGTACTTATTTCAATTTCATCTTTTTACTAGCAATCTATGGACACCATACAAACTTGTTTTGGAATGTGTTGCAGGCCTGAGAATAAAAACTACATTTTTAATCAGCATTCTCCATATCGTCCCATCCTTCTTGTAATCCCCGACTCTAACACAGAACATTACAGACATAATTAAGCAACCTCTACAACACGCAACAACTGTTTTCATCAAAGAGAAAGCTCCTGCTGATAACAGCCAGCAATCACCAGTTATTGTGGAAGCGTTTGATTCGCTGCTATCATGTGAATAATTCAGCTTGGTATTAAATGAAAGTGGGGAAGGCGCCATCTGAGACCACCCGCATGAGCAGCAGAACTGGCTCCATCATGTGGTTTTATGATCCCCTGAGGCAACCAATTTAAAGGGATTCACTGACCTATGACATTAAGCTGCTAAAAGTCAAATAAGATCACGTATCTGCTCACATTTCTTTTTACACTTTAGACAGTAAAAGAATAGACCACTATGAGCACAGGGAGCCTTATTATTATACAACACTGTCGCATCCCGCTTTGTCATCATACTTTATTAATGAGCATGAAGCCCCTCGGTCTGGCTAGAGTCCTCTGCATTAGATCTTCATCACACATCCCCAGCGGACTCCATAAAATAGTTAAAATAATGTGAATTAGGAAGGCTAATCATTTCTGTGAATGATTATGCTGCCGCTGCCACAGCAGTATTTTATCTCACCATCAATTTAAAGAAAACATTCATCTCCTCAGGCAACAGAAAGAAACCATTAAAGCTCTTTAAGTGTGCTCAACATTTTTTCTTTGGTAGCAAGAATGCAAAGGCCATTTTTGAATAAGATCCAGCTGCATACACTTGAACCTTAATTACACAAGTCTGCCTGTGCAGGGAAACAAGGTAATAAAATATGGCTGCAGGTCATTGCATTTAATAGTATGACTCATCATTAGCACTTGGCAACAGCTATTGATTGAGTGGAAGTGAGAAGAATTCTTGAAAAACGCAGATGGGCTGGAGACTAAGTGCTCCATCAGAGAAGGTGGAGCTATAAGTCATCGTGGAGACAGACAGAAGGTGGTGGTGTTTTTCTTCACTCACAAAGAAGATTCTCAGACAGACGCAGCAACTACAGACTGTATAAGGAGAACTGGAAAAATCCTCTGTGATGTCACCCACAGGTTTATGTAGACTGGTTTCAACTGAATCCGCCTAACCCCGATTAATCCACAATGAGAAAATGGGTGTCACAAACAGTTGTGGGAATCATTTGGAACATTTCCCAAATTTCTTAATTAACCACAGGTTAGCTGTTTAGCTTAGCCCAGCTAATATATGCTAACCAGCATTACCATACATTCATGGTACTTGAAGTTGTCCATCTGTCCTGGCAGAGACGAAAACAGGAACTGCACTCGGACCCAGGACTTCCCTACTACACATGAGGGAATAAAGGAAATAAAATAAAATTAAAAAGCATTACTTAACTCCCCAGCAACCAAAACAGATGTCAGTCAAGCTCGTCAAATGACATCCTGGCATCTGATTGGTCAGTTTTATTAAATAATACAGAAATTTATCTGATGAGGTACAAAAGAATTCACCCCTCGTGCAGTTGTCATGGATGTAAAATGTAATTGCAGATGAAAAAAAAAATTCATTACCGGACTGTAAATATGTTTAATTATGCTGAAAAGTTGGACCTTTAAACATGGAGGTGATGGAGATTTGCTCTGTTTTGGTTCTCTATTACTGCACTGTTTTTACTGTTGTTTATTCTTTTTTTCCTTATTAGTTGTTTTATTATTGATTTTATTTGCAGCTTTGAGTTATTTTTATTCTTTTTTTTCTGTTTCTTTTCATCTTAATGACTTTGTGTATCATTTGTGTATGAAATGTGCAACACAAATAAAGTTGCCATTGAAAGCTGCAGAAACATCGGAAACATCAGGCCAGCGCTGCGGCGTGCGTCCAACCGGAACGGCGAGGTGGCTGTTGTTACTATTTAAGCTTCGACACAGATGCGTTAGCACATTCATCGACATATTAACACTACACGCACTGAGAAACTTGTAGACTTGGACAGTTGGACACACAGCCCTTACCCAGCTGTGTAAATACAAACGATCGGCTCTCAGAAATTTTACAAAGGACTTGGAACGTGTGTCAGTTTGTCTTTTTCTTGCTAGCTCTAAAATAAAGTGAGCTGGTGGGCTGCATGGCTGGAACTCAAACATCACGCTGCTATTTGTAGGCCTGCAGGGCAGTAAAATGTGAATATACTGCATTAAATTTACAAAGATGCAGGAACTCTACTGGCTCCAAGTCTCCCATTCTCATACCTCACACACAAAAGATCCACCTGACTTTCCCACTCAGCTGCTCAGCCAGTCAACAGTTCTTGACATTTCATTTCAAAGCTCATAAAACTCACCGACAGATCCAAACATTGAGGGAAATCAGAGCACGGCTGCTCATAAAGTGTGTTACAGAAGAATAGCAAGTTGTTAACTAAGACATTTTCATTTGACAGAATTCTAACGCAGCTTGTAAAAGTGTGGGAGCTGGTAATTTATCAGTAGGTGCTGTATAACTCTGGGCCTTCTTCCAATAAATCACTACCTCTGCCGGCTAGACTCTTTTGTAACTTCCTTAAAATTGTTCAAGCCGTCCATTAACGTTCAAAACAGCCTCGGTAACTTGTAGGACGCCAACAAGCCGAGGACAAACCAGTTCCAGCGGCAACTCCAATCACTGCTGAGCATTTCATGCTGATTGTGTCCGTCCCCAGGCGGAGGGAAGACTTTTTGGCATCTTTAAAATGTTCTGTGTACTGATACTTGCAAGCTTTCCTTTCACAGCCCTGCAGGGGATGCGGTGCACTGCCGACGACACTGGTTGCTATGGTAACTGACTGCACCTCCCCATAAAATCTCTAATTGATAGCAGCGGATAGCTGCAGAGAATTAAGCATCACGCCCCGATCACTGGTTCCCCCCCTGCGCAGACAAAGAATCATCACGGCTGGACAGAAGGAATCTTCAGATACGAGGGTTTTCTGCAGGAACAATCCACAAATAAATCTGCTGTTTATTTCTTTCCTTTTGGTTTGCACGTATAATTTAGTAATGTCAGAGTGTGGTATATGAAATGCACACAGAAGAAAAAATAACAGCCTGATTTAAAAATCTGTTTTTCTGTCCCAACGTTTTTAAAACCACTTCCTGCAACTCTTTTGAAGTCCACATCCCATCACTCTGCTGGAATGCCTCAAAGTAAATCAGCATGCTGCTAGAAATATAATTATGAATGACTTCTGCAGCAATATGTGCGTGTCAATAAAGCTTGAGTGATAACACTTTTCTTTTCTTTCTTTTTTTTTTTGCATTTCAGCAGCAGCAGCATGAAAAATGCTGAGAGACGAAGTGTTGAGCCGTGATGCAACATGAGCCAAAAACGAAGCCTCAGCCTCTCAGTGAGTGCGCCTGCAGACTGCCGGAGCAGATATGTGGAAATGGCAGGGTTTCAGACGTGACAGATGTTTCAGAAAAATACCAGTAACGATGATGAAATCCGTGAAGTTCCACCACGAGAGTTCAAACTTGCTGGACTTGATGCAACTCTGAGCAGACGGTGGAGTCATTCAGAGGGAATCCTGTCAATATGAAGTTGTTTTAATTACAAATCACACAGCTGGATTGAAAAGGCCTCCAGACTTCTACCGCTTAAGATGTGTGTAAAACAGATATGCTTCTCCTGCTCCAAGAAAACCAGGCATGTAAGTGGAATATGAATTTATCGTTTTAACAATTACCATGTAAGCCGAGCCCTTCAGGCCGTCGGGATGGAGCACCAGCTCTGTTTACATGCATGACTGCACTGTGAAACTGCATTAGTCTGCTTCATGGGAGAAAATATCATTTCAGTGTTGGAAGGGGAGGAAAACAGAAAAAGTGTTGAAGAGCAAATGCTGGGAGGGACATTGTTGCTGACAGGAGGTTTATGGCTATCTGCTGATCCATGTCCACTGAGCTCTTATTTACAGTTTGGGTTTCTGAGACTCGACTCCTGAACTTTTTTATGTGAAAAACAGATTTCAGACTACTGTCTTTCACCTTTACATTACGTTACAACCATCTATAACAACAACAACGGTACGATCACACAGCAGCATTGATGGCGACTGTTTGATGGCCTCATCATATCAATAAACAACTTTTTCCCTCCAGGTACATGTGGCGCCCTGGACATTTCCTCTGCTCGTGTATTATGTCCATTATTTTTTCTGTATTTTATATTTGTACCCCATCACTGCTCTTTTTGTTGGGTTATTCATATTTAAAATGCTTTATGGCTCCAGCAAAACAAAGAGATATTTACTGACATTCAATGGAATCACCTGTAGAGCGATACTGAATGTCACCAGCAGGTGGCAGTGTAACCGGTGCTGCAGCAGTAGCGTTAGCGCGACTCATTTTTTTTGGACTGTTTTGTGCTTTATTTTGTGAGATGAGGAAATCGCACAAACAAGATATTCCTTTGTATGTTCATATTTATTCACAGGTGGGGCCTTATCTTTGCATTTATACAAGTTTACCTTCCAAAATAAGACTGAAATAAGCATACTGTACGGCGGGATGCGAATGACACATTTTTTTATTTGTGTGCGAAGGAAAATTTCTTCTTGGCTCCATGTAAAATTGTCTTTAGGGAGGTCTATTTTATAACACACAGGTGCAGTAGGTGAGTTGAAACCATTTCATTTGGACGTTCTATGTTTGGCAACGCCCAGCCAGCCAAGGTTAAGACCTGTGGTCTCTGTGGTTTGTCTTCTCCCTCTCCCTCCATGCCCTCAATTTCCTGTCTAAAAACCTTCACTAGAAGCCACTAAATCTAAAAATAAAATTAAAATAAAAAAAAAAAACCCTGACATTTGCGACAGACTGACTGTTTTTAAACCTCACATCAGATCCAGCGACACTCTTAACAGTCGTTAATCGCTGCAGGCTGGTTCGCTGTCAGCAGTTTAACACAATCTGAACAAATGATGCGCTCCATTAGAGTGTAATTCAGCATAGGCTAACGCAGTGAATAAAATAATGCAACAAGTCCACCATAGATGAGTCTCACCTTCATGTTGTCCATGAGCTAATAAGAGGTTAGTTTTTCTCAATTATCAGACGCTAGGTTCAATAAGATCTGATTCTTCCTCCACATGCCAGTGTTGGAGCAGTTCTTTATGATGATTGTGAATACTTTCATCCTGATCCTGCAGTCAATGCAGCTGTCGCCCAAGCAGCAATTTAATGAAAAAGTATTTTCTTGTGGTGTTTTTCACCCTCACGCTCTTTCTTTCGTTTCTCTTGGCTAACCCTTCAGCTACTTTCATCACATAAATGATTGCCAACAACATGGTTCTGCTGTCTATCTTCTCCTTCTTGACCTTTTCAGTTTCCGCACTCCTCACGTATTAGACTGTCCGAGAATGCCGAGAATGTCTTCACTAAAAACTACATTTGTGCCAAGCTTGAATGTTTCAAATGAAGGAAAGAAAACCCCAACCAGCTGTGTTCTCAGGTTTCCCACTAGTTCCTGGACTCCGGTCTATGATGGTGTTTCTTGACAAACTGGTCAAAACAAACCTGCTCTTAATCTTTTAGCATTTGCTGATTTAATTGTCAGACATTTTGAGTCCCGGAACTTGGAATTCTTGGTCCTTTTGTTGCTTCTTTTGGTGGCTTTTCTAAAGTTAGCTTATTTAGCTCCTTATTTTGTAACAAAGCACAACTGCTTTTCTGAGGGAATGATGTCAAAATTGTATTTTTTTGTTGTAAAATGGTGAATTTCACAATATCAGGACTTTTTGTTGTAAGAGAAGTGAATTTTTGTCATCCTTGTGTTCTCAAATTCTGCAAAAATTGCAACTTTCTTTTGTCCAGAAATCACATTTTTGTCACGTAGACCTTTTTTTTGACAGAATCACAGTTTTCACTAAATCGTGATTTTAGAACTTTTACACTTTTTTAGTTGTAAGTTATCAGCTTTTGTAAAATCGCAATTTTTACTGAAATTACAAGTTTTTGTTAAAAATAAAAGCAAAAAAACAAATTTTGCAAAATTGGGACTTTTTTGTTGTAAAGTAAAATCAGCTGATGAGCTGGATTGGGTCTTGAGTTTGACGCGTACGTCTTAAGGCCCATTTATACTGTACGTAAAAGACGGATACAGATACACGTGGAGTGTTTCATCCATCCTGTCCGCTGATTTCATGTATATTTTCACACGAAGCAGGGGGGCTTACAATTACAAGCGAAACGGACCAGTACGGAGCAATACCACCGTAAAGAGTATTGAGTTTACGGTCCAAAAAGAAGAGTATCTGTCAGGGCTAATGTGCGTGTGGATAGTTTCTGATCATTTCTTGTTTGTACAGAAGATACTCCGCCAACCATACTATGCAAATCGGCATGTTGCTTGCTGGCCGCGAGTCTGAAAGTGCCGCTCGTCGTCCATCTCCTGCATTAGACGGACCAAACGGTGAAGCTCGCCATGAAAAGGACGACTGATGTTTAATGGCCTGACGTTCCACCGACTCTCTCTTTTAAATTTTCCTTGCGTTTGCAGAGCAAATGCAACATTATTTCTTGGACAGTCGACATGTTTTATTAATGCGGTTTATTGTTGCTCGTTACTGCTATCTACAGGAAATAATGTGTTATTGCACACACTAATGCAAAAGACGTACGGAGGGATGACTATGTTCACAAATAGAACATACGGACAGAAATACGGACATAAGGACATACGTAGGGTATTAATGGGCCTTTAGACAGTCAGATGTAAATGCGCGACCATTTTGAATCTGATTCGTTTCCACACATGAATGAGGGATGAATCAGGCCTCCACCCAACTAGAGGACGGATGGCTTATTTGCATGCTGGTTTTAAATGCGCGCCACATCACAACTGGTGGAGGTTCAGCCAGCTGTGGTTAGAAAACAATTCTCTACACTGACAATGGAGGACGAATCATTTTGATTAAAATTCAGTTGTAGTTCTTTGCTGCCATCAGCACCCTTGGCAGGACGCATCACTTTAGTGTTTCAGTAACGTCTGACAAGCAAAGTATTAGAGGTTTGAATTTGCAGAACACATATGATGCAGGTGCAGCATCTTGAAGGGAAAAAAAAGAAAACTGGACTGATGTGGGAAGTAAAAAATCCAGGAAAAAGAAAAAAACATCAGACATCCTAATATCTGGGTTATATTTCTTAATGTGACACATCTGTCAGGTGGATATCTGTCAGGATTCTTGTTTTTCAGTCAAACCAAACAAGAACATAGAGAATAATAATACAATCTGGGCTTAGTCATTAGCGTCTCTCAGTCTCTGGTGCCCGCGAACGTCACCCTCAATAATGCTTCAGTTGGTGTTAGCGCTTAAAAGGAAGACAACGTGCTGAAGACGTCAGCTGTGTGACAACACTTTATTTTAAATAGAGTGATGACAAGATGAGGGCACTCTGCCAACATGCAGTTTCTATCCACAGCCATGAAAAGTCCCCCGCATCACTTCCACACAATCAGCTTGTCAATGCAGTCAGTATTGATTGAACCGACACGCCCCAATATGTCATCATGCATGTGGCAGGTTTAATAAAAGAGGGAAAAATAAAAGAAAAACCTGAAAAACTCTGCGTCTATGTCTTCCTGTGACAAAAACAGAATTTCTTTTTCAACACTTGAGCACAAGCGTCAAACTCAAGACCCACGGGCCAAATCCGACCCTCCACCTTATTTTATCTAGCGCTCAAGAGCATACAAAGATAAAATGTCAATGCGACTGCCTGTTTGACTCAGTTCTGACATCAAAAAGTGGAATAACTGAGGTGGAGAGCAGCTGGTTTATGTCAAAAAGTCAGGATTTAGCAAACAAAGATTTTACAACATGTGATTTTTGTAACAAAACAAAAGTTTGTGATTTTATTATATGTCCTTATAACCCCATTACAAATGTTAGAAATCTGGCGATACTAATGATGTTTTTCCCTTCTATCCAGGTGAAGCTGATGCAGAGACCAGCTGAAAAAAAGCACCTACTGAGACTATTTAAGCATGAGTGGCTCCTGAGGGAATTTAACCCATCGCCTTCAATCCACTGAACAATGCAGACCAATAAACTATCTCAACAGAAGACGGGAAATAATGTGTTATTTCCAGACACATCGTCCACCTGGAATACAGCTTTGTTTGCTTCTTGTTTCAGACTTATTGCTCTTTGTTGGGCCGTAGCTCCTGTGATGGGCGGGTGTACGAGGCAGAGGAAAGGGCGGACGTTTGGAGAGAAACAAGACGGGGTAGACGGGAAGGGAAGCCATTACTGGTGTTATTTATGTGTTCAAAGGTCAATCATGCAGCAAACACAGAAGGGACGAAAAATACGAATCTGTGCAAATCCCACATTAAATCATAAAAAGCTGCAGATGATTAACACCCAAAGAAATCAAACGAGCAGTCCTTAGTCCTGACATTAACTATTTGGGCACAATATTGACATAGCAGTTGGGGAAAAAAATCTTACACCATAAAGCAATGTGTTTTCTTTCATGTATAACATGAAATGTTGACCTGTCTATTTATATTAATTGAAAAATACCTTGGAGAACTGGGGGTATACTCTTCCATCTGAAGATCATTACCTGAATAACATTTTTCCAGGTAAATACTGTTGTATAAAGTTGTATTTCATACAGTATCTACTGTAAAGGGTGGAATTTTTGGAATATAATTTATTCAAAAATATTAGCATGAATGTAATAGTAAATGTCTGACAACAAGCCAGACGTTAGAACTACAGTTTTACCTTCTCAGCTCATGAGATTCACTTTTATTTTTATCATCATCAATTTGTTTCTTTTATAAATAAAAGCTTTCAATCAGAGTTCCAGGCTCCAAAGCAACACAACATAACCTGAAATCCCCACCCTCCCAAAAAAATAAAGTTTCTAAAAAATAATTTAGCACTAGTTCAACTTATAACAAGACAAACAGCACTTCCTCCAAAGTCTGAGTGTGTCTGCGTCATCTGCATTAAGATGTAAATTTGCAAGCGAGCCACGTTCAGGAAGACACGCCTCCCAGCTGCCAATCAAAGTGGAAAATTAGTTCTGCGACTCGTATTAGTGTTTTCTGGGTGGAGTTAACCAGACTAATTATAATAAGCTATCTAACGTACATAATGACTATGACGTCATGGCAGAGCCAGCGCTTCTTCACCCGACGTCAGCTGGTTAACAAACGAACATGTGATGCGACGCAACGGATGATTCTCAACTCAACAGTTTCTTGTAAAATCACAAATAAAAAAAAAAAAATCATAAGATCACAAATTTCACAAAATTTGTTCTGACCTGCCATCGGACAACGGATGAAAATTAGCTGTTGTGCTAATTCTGGCATATTTACGCTGATGCTTAAAGCTGACAGGTTAATTAATGTGCATCATCCTAATCTAATAAATAAATAAAATTCACACTGTTTGCAAAATTTTAACATAAAATTACAACTTTCAACTTTTTGTTCTCTAAAATCTTGAATTTTTGTCATAAAATTTCAAATATCAAAACACATGAGACTTTTATCATAAAAGTGAAGTTTGTGTAAAAATATCACAATTTTTTCTCATGTAATCGCAAATTTTGAAAAAAAAATATGCTTTTCCAAACATCTAATTTTTGCTTTTGATATTGCAAATTTGCAAGATTGATTTTTTTTTTTAAACAATAAAGACTTTTTATCATACAATCACAAATGTCAGAATTGTGACTATTTAACTTAAAATTAATATTTTTTTTGTTGGAAGATACAAATGTTTTGAAACTTTTTGACATAAAATTATAACAGTCGTAAAAACTTTAACATTAAAAAGTTGCAAATTTTTGTCAAACCTCATGATTTTTGTAAAATAACCTTTTTGTATACTAACCACAAAACCTACAACATTTTGAATTTTTAACTTAAAATCACAATTTTTTTTAGTTGGAAAATCTAGACTTTTTGCAACATTTTGACATGAAATCACAAGTTGTAAAATTGCAAATTTTTCTACAATTTTGACAAAATTTAGCAGGTTTTTTTTGTTGAAAAATTCCAAGTATTTGACAAATTATATATATATTGTAATATTTTACAAAAAACACGTTTTTTTAACAAAAGATTTGCAAAGTATCTTGTAAAATCATGCTAAATCATGACTTTTTGACATCAGCCAGCTGCTCTCCACCTCAGTTATTCCACTTTTTGATGTCAGAACTGAATCTAAGCGTCACATTCAGATTTATTCAGGAATGTTCGAGTAAAAAGTTCATGATTGTTTTTGCACGCTCTCGTAGGCCAGATAAAATGAAGAGGTGGGCCAGATGTGGCCGTGGGTCTTCAGTTTGACACATGTGCTTTAAGATGTGACCAGATGTGTTTTCAGAAAGTTGATCATCATCATAAATCAAAATAAATAATTCTGTATGAAAGTGCTGTTTTCCACTGCTTCATGTCATTGTGATCAGATCAGTTTTCCAACTGCTTGTTGGATTAAAAAAAGAAAAGAATTTAACTGGTGGCCATTTTTCACTTTTTCAATGATACTTTACTAATTAAGCAATTTATCACAGAGTAATAGAATAATCTATTATTCCTCTGACTTTCACACATATTTGGCATTGGCTATGAAAGTCAGCTGCAGAAGGAAAGAAATAAACAAACACCTGATTAAATGAATCCCAGCCTTGCAGAGCGGCTGCACAGTGGGAGGACGGCGAAATTGCATCAAGCAAATCTGGGGAATGGAAGCCATATGGCTAATGGATGTGGGTTATGATATTGTTTTGGAAAGCGGCACAACACGGCGTCCTTCAGATGCAACAGCAACACGGACCTCCACAAATCATTACTGCAGGATAATAGAACACACTTGATCAGACCCAGGAGGGAAGGATGCTGGCGCCGAGAGGAGGACGGCTCTGAATAATGATTGCGGTCACCTTCGTCATATATCATCATCCACGAAGAGATAACTTGGATAAGGGTGTCAGCACGGAGGGTTGACAAATTTCTGCACCATCCTCAGATTTCAAACCCACAGCTACCTCCTCCTCCTGGAGTCTGTCCTTCCTGCCTCTGTAGTTGCTCGCAAAGCCAGGAATTAATCCACGCTGCAGCGACCTAAACGCGCCTTTGTATATTGGATGAAGCAGGCTGACCGTCATGATGACGCAGCACACCAGTGAAGTGTGCATCCCTACTAAAAGTTATCAGGAGCTGGTAACCAAGGTCAAGCTGGTGCAGGAGGTGGGTCCTTGCCTGAATATCGGATCCATTCAATCAGCACTTCTGCAAAGGTGAACGTGAGCGAAATGCAATGAGCGGCTCGGATGTGAGGGAGCGCCCGCAGCGACAAACGAGGCTCCTCTAAAATCTGACTGATGGACTCTCTCCTCCTTTCTTTTCTCGTCACACTTTTACTGGAGTTGGCAGACTCCTGTGCTGAGTTAGTGTGGACTGTCAGCCTGGCACCAAGCGCTCCATTTGTTCCTCTCAGAAGGTCACAGAGGGTTTTAAGGCCACTGCAGCCCTCCCCACAGGAGTCATGAAGATGAATGGGGCAGGATGCTGTCCTGGCTGCTGGGAGCTGCGTGCCATCATGACCTCCGACAACTCAAACTAAACTTTTAGAAATACTTCTACTCTTCATCCTCAATTAATCTGGTATCGAGAGAATGTGGTGCACAGGCATCCAGAAAGTACCAGTGAGTGTAAATAAGGACTGAAGGAGATGCTGAGATCGCAACCTCAATATTTTAAAGAACAAAGATTACGTTGAAAGAAGGCTGAAACATGGACCAGCAAGCTCTCCTTGGACCTGCTGGTCTGTTACGCAGTCAGGCAGGCCTAATGCCATTAGCCTGCAAGTAGAGCGATGATTGACTGCAGGTCCTTGAAGGGTCCTTGATTGATGTGCAGCTGTCAGTGGACATCCGCAGCAGGAACTCCAGTTTCAAGTGTGACATCAGAAAGGACCGCTGGCTGTAGCTGAGTTTCGGTTAGCACGGCTGCTTAGATAAGCCTCTTCCTCAGACCCTCCAGAACAACCACGGTCATTCATGGCTATTATCTGGGAAACTTAGCTGTTTTGTACCTCCAGTGAAGATTCACAATACAGACATTAAGCCTACAAATACTTGGGTGTTGTGATAGATGAAATTCTGTCATAGAGTATATCTGTTAAAAGGTTGCAACGTATATATTTTATTCGGAGATTAAAGTCCTTTGGAGCTAGTAGCCAAATTAATTTTTTGTTCTTCACATCAGTGATTCAGAGTGTCATGCTCTACTACAGTACAGTCTGGCTAAGCAGCCTATACCACCAAATTAAAATCTGTACAAAAATCATTGGGCTACCTGTGGACGAAACTTTTCAGGAACCCCATGATAAGAGCTTGTTGAGACTATCCAGAAAAGAAGAAGATTCATGTGTGCTGTGTGTTTTGATGGATCTGTATTTGTGTGTGTTTGTCTGGTCTGGTCCTGATTCCTTAGGGGGTCCTTGGATCGCTGTTTCTGTTTGTCCTTGGAACTGTTATGTATATTGTGATGTTCTGTAAATGCTATTGTTTTAAATGAGCCACCCAGGGATGCAAAGAGAATTTCAGTCCTTTTACTGACAATAAAGTATATCATCATCATCATCATTAGTACAATGAGCACAACACACAAGCACAACAAAACATATTCTCTTAAAAAAGCTAAAATGATGAGGGCCTGGTCTTCTGCCAGGGACAAAAAGGTGTCTGGCCATTTGATTGGTTGATTGCAAATAGTTATATTGCTTCATAATGTTACCTGATGTGGTACAAAGGTCTACCCTCTGTCCCATTGTCATGTATGTAAAATCTAATTATAGAGACCAAAGCCCCTTTTTTGAACTAGGCTGTAAGTATGTTGATCATTTCAACATGGAGGTTAACA
Organism: Arrhamphus sclerolepis; assembly: GCA_037176975.1. Classification (NCBI taxonomy): domain Eukaryota; kingdom Metazoa; phylum Chordata; class Actinopteri; order Beloniformes; family Hemiramphidae; genus Arrhamphus; species Arrhamphus sclerolepis. The sequence continues at coordinate 867 of JBAMYA010093697.1, read as the reverse complement.
GGCATTTGCTTTGTTTCGGAGCCAGCACCTAGTGGTCAGTCAAGGAACTGTAATTTTTGTTACTTCCTGGATTTTCAACCTGGAAGCGGGGCTACCCTGAGCGACTGCTAGATAAGGTGGTTATCATGATTTCAGAAAGTGGGTTATGTAGTAACTGAGTACTATGAACCTGAACTCAGGGTTTCACAAAGCGAGGTTACTTAACCCCAAGCGAGAAGACTCAGCTGAGCTGGTTTCAGAAACTGAGGTAACACGTACTTGGAGTCTGTTACCATGGTAACTGGCTCTGTGAAATAAACCTGGTCAGAAACAGGTTTACTTCAACAGACCAGAGTTACTTTCTGTCTCCTCCCCATCATTAAGCTCAATTTTATTAAGTTTCATCAGACATTCAATCATGTAACGACCATTTTGGAGACGTCTGAACGGTGACATGTCACACTTGCGTTGGTAAAATATATTGAGGATCCAAATATGAAGTTTCTTCTGGTCAAGCCAGACGTCACTTGTATTTGTGATACGCAGGTTATTTTTTTAAGTGTTCTGCCTGTAGATGGTAAATCTTTCAACTTGGAGTTTGTTGAACCTCTTTTTTGAAACAGACGCTTGGGTCTCTAAATGTATTTTTCCACCAGGTCTATGAATGCGGTTCTGTTCATTACTTTTATGGACAGAATTTCTAGGTGCAGCCAAGGCCCGGATGGGGTCCGGTTTGGTAACAACTGGATTTCATCTCTGCTTTTTGCAGATGATGTAGTCTTGTTGGCTCCTTTGAGCCAGGACCTCCAGCGTGCGCTGGGGCGGTTTGCAGCCGAGTGTGAAGCAGCTGGGATGAGAATCAGCACCTCTAAGTCCGAGGCCATGGTT